>WNWK01051155.1:0-12583 GCA_009830355.1 Cherax destructor
ATTTCCTTGCTGTCATCTGTGTAGGACCCATCCGGTTTAAGTAGGGGCCCAATACTGGTTGTTGTTCTCGACTTTGATTTTGCATAGGAAAAGAAATACTTAGGGTTTCTTTCAATTTCATTTATGGCTTTTAGTTCTTCCCGTGTCTCTTGATTCCTGTAAGATTCCTTTAGTTTTAATTCGATGTTTGCTATTTCTCTGACTAGTGTCTCCCTACGTATTTCAGAGATATTGGCCTCTGTAGCTGCTCCGTTATTCTTGCCTTCGCCTGTATAGGAGCGCCTCTCTTCTAGTTTACATCTTCTCCTCATTTTCCTTAAGGGAATTTGCCTTGAGCAAACCTCAAGTACCACAGAGTTAATTTGTTCTAGACATAGGTTGGGATCCGTGATTCTTAGGCAATCTTCCCAGTTTATATCATTTAGACTTGGTTTACTTGGTCCCACCTTATGTTTTTGTTATTGAAGTTGAATTTGGAGAAAGCTCCCTCACGGCTGATCACATTTTGTTGATCTGGGGCTCCCCGCATGCATGTCTGGACCTCTATTATGTTGTGATCTGAGTATATTGTTTTTGATATGATGACATTTCGTATCAGATCATCATTGTTGGTGAAGATGAGGTCCAGCGTATTCTCTAATCTTGTGGGCTCTACTATTTGCTGGTTTAAGGTGAACTTGGTGCAGAGATTTAAAAGTTCATGCATGTGTGAATTTTCATCTGAGCTGCCTCCTGGTGTTATCTCTGCTACCACATTGTTTGCAATGTTCCTCCATTTTAGGTGCCTGAGGTTGAAATCCCCCAGTAGCAAGATGTTGGGGGCAGGAGCTGGAAGATTTTCCAGACAGTGGTCAATTTTCAGAAGCTGTTCCTGGAATTGTTGGGACGTTGCATCCGGGGGCTTGTAGACAACCACGATGACCAGGTTTTGATTCTCGACCTTTATTGCTAATACTTCAACTACATCATTTGAGGCATTTAGTAGTTCTGAACATATAAGTGACTCTGTGATATACAGGCCAACCCCCCCTTTTTGCCTGTTCACTCTGTCACACCTGTATAGGTTGTAGCCCGGGATCCATATTTCATTGTCCAAGTGATCTCTTATGTGGGTCTCTGTGAAAGCCGCAAACATAGCATTTGACTCTGTAAGCAGTCCACAAATGTAAGGTACCTTGTTGTTTGTTGCTGGCTTTAGACCCTGTATATTAGCAAAGATGAATGTAGTTGGATTGGTGGTATTGGTGGTATGGGAGGGGGGTCTTTTTTCCCTGGCTCTAATATCTGTTGTAATGGAGTGGAGGCCACTGACTGTGATTCCACTTCAGAAATGATTGCAGTTGGTGTACAATTTTTGTCATTTCCTGCCAGCTTTTTTTTCTTCCTGGCACTAAAAAACCTCTCTCTCCGGAGTGGCTGCGGCTACCCTGATTTTGCCATGGTCTATCATGGTCTATCACCACTACTAAAACATGGATCATTACCAAAAACTAAGACATCACCAACTAAGACATGACACATTGCCAAAACTAACACAGTCACCACCAACTAAGACATATCATGAACACACCCAACTAAGACATAACATAATCACATTTTTTATAAACATCTCCTCAAATCACTCAAAATCACCATTGAATGCTTCCAAAACACCATCAAACTTTTCCTCAAAACACTATAACCAACTTTTTAAGATGACAAAACCATTATCTAAGTACACTAATCTCAATCCACTATGATTACTTACCTCAAAAAACCACTAAATAACATTTCTCACTCACACACAAAAAAAACCTAACCTAACTAATAATCTAACCTAACCCATCCTAACAACGTCTAACCTAACCCAAATAACATTTAACCCAACCTAACTAACCTATCCTAACCTAACCCAACCTAACTTAACCTAACCTAAACTATCCTAACCTAACCTAACCCAACCAAACAACACCTAACCTAACCCAAATAACATTTAACCTAACCTAACAACACCTAACCTAACCTAAACTATCCTAACCTAACCTAACCTAACAACACCTATCAACACCTAACCTAACCCAAATAACATTTTATCCTAACCTAACTTAACCTTCAAAAAACTCATATATCATTTGAACACCTTCAAAAATACCCCCTAAATTCACCATTGAATACCCCCAAAACACCATTGAATACTACCAAATAACATTTAACCTAACCTAACCCAACCAAACAACACCTAACCTAACCCAAATAACATTTAACCTATCCCAACCTAACATCACCTAACCTAACCCAAATAACATTTTTTTAACCTAACCTAACCTTCAAAACACTCTCATACATCATTTGAACACCATCAATTAACACCTAGGGATATTTTAAACCGACAGCCCCATCATGACGATAGGAGACAGAGTGTAGGTTGTGTTAAAGAGTGGTGATGGTTACTCTGACTCCTAACATCATGATAAGGCTGTAAGGTTAAAATATCCCTAGGTGTTAATTCGAGGATGAGTATAGGAAGGATGTTTTAGGGGTGATATGTAGCATAGATGAGAAATGAAAATGTGTAATCAGTTTTATGTTTTGGTGAATATATCTTAAATTAAGGTGGGTGAGTTGTATTTTTTTTTAGATATCGTATGTCTTAAGTGTTCGTAAACAGGTTTAGTGTACATGATGGTGATCGCGTAGTGATTTAGAATAATGGTTGTCATGGTATAAGTGTATATGATTGAGTGGTCTTGGTATAATGCTCATGCAATTTGTGTAAAATTTTTGTCTACGTATGTTTAACATTATGTTTGTTTGTTTTCATATGTCTTACGTGATTTTATGTCAATTTGTGTTTTGTGATTTTTGGTAGATAGTGTACTTGTTAAGGTTTTTTAGACAATATGTTTGTGTGAAAGTTTATAACTTCATTTTGTGTTTATGACAAATTTTTTTGTGTAATGGTGATTAGTTGCCATATCTTCGGTGCTTAAGCATACTTTTTTTGTGTGTGTTCATATGACTTATGTGATTGTGAGTATCATTTTTGTGTTCTAGGTGTTTATATGACTTGAGTGTAACTATAGTTTTTGTGATCAATTGTTAGATTTGGGATCATGTGATTTGGGATCATGACTTAGATTTGGTTATGTCTCATGTCTTAGTTGGAGGTGTATGACATATATTTTGAATATCTTAGTTGGTGGTGACTGTGTTAGTTTTGGCAATGTGTTATGTCTTAGTTGGTGATGTCTTAGTTTTGGTAATGTTCCATGACTTAGTTGGAGGTGTATATCTTATGTCTTAAATGGAAGTGTATGTCTTAGTTGGAGGTGTATGTCTTAGATTTTTGAATGTCTCATATCATAAATTTGTTGTGAATATGTCATGTCTTAGTTTTTTTTGTGTTTATGCTGTAAAGTCTGGATAATGGGTAAGTAAAGTTTTATTAAGAGTGTGTAGTTAGGTGGATGAGATGTAATTTCAGTTAATGAAATGTGTGATTAAGAATATAATTTGGTGTTTGAGTTAGAGATGTTAAGTGTTATTTGGGAGTATTCAATGGTGTTTTGGAAGTATTCAATGGTGTATTTGGAGTATTCAATGGTGTTTTGGGAGTATTCAGTGGTGATTTGGTAGTAATCAGTGGTGTTTTCATAGTATTCAATGGTGTTTTGGCAGTATTCAGTGGTGTTTTCATAGTATTCAATGGTGTTTTGGCAGTATTCAATGATGCTTTGGTAGTGTTTTTGAAGGTGTTCAAAGGATGTATGAGTGTGTTTTGAAGGTTAAGTTAGGTTAGGTTAAATGTTATTTGGGTTAGGATAGGTGTTGACAGGTTAGGTGTTGTTAGGTTGAGTTAGGTTAAGTTAGGTTAAATGTTATTTGGGTTAGGTTAGGTGTTGTTAGGTTAGGTTATGTTAAATGTTATTTGGGGTATTCGATGGTGTGATTTTGGGGTGTTTTTGAAGGTGTTCAAATGATGTATGAGAGTGTTTTGAAGGTTAGGTTAGGTTAAAAAAATGTTATTTGGGTTAGGTTAGGTGGTGTTAGGTTGGGATAGGTTAAATGTTATTTGGGTTAGGTTAGGTGTTGTTCGGTTGGGTTAGTTTAGGTTAGTTAAATGTTATTTGGTAGTATTCAATGGTGTTTTGGGGGTATTCAATGGTGGATTTGGGGGGTATTTTTGAAGGTGTTCAAATGATATATGTGTGTGTTTTGAAGGTTAAGTTAGGTTAGGATAAAATGTTATTTGGGTTAGGATAGGTGTTGATAGGTGTTGTTAGGTTGGGTTAGGTTAGGTTAGGATAGTTTAGGTTAGGTTAGGTGTTGTTAGGTTAGGTTAAATGCTATTTGGGTTAGGTTAGGTGTTGCAAGGTTGGGTTAGGTTAGGTTAGGTTAGGATAGTTTAGGCCAGGTTAGGTTAAGTTAGGTTGGGTTAGGTTAGGATAGGTTAGTTAGGTGGGGTTAAATGTTATTTGGGTTAGGTTAGACATTGTTAGGATGGGTTAGGTTAGATTATTAGTTAGGTTAGGTTTTTTTTTGTGTGTGAGTGATTTAGATTTTGCCACCGAAGTGGCTAGTTTATTGTGCACCCCATATCCATCCTGTGGACGGTAGCGCAAGAGCATATGGATACACAAAAGGCCTAGGCACTAGGCCCCAAAGGGGTTAACAATTGTACATTTGGGTTTATATCTACATTTCAATTATCTGTTACAAGCAAATTTAGGAAATTTGCTTAGTACAATTGGTATCTTATTTCATGAATAAGATATCTTGACATGTCACATAGGTTATTATACTGTCTATCTCTATATTCCTCAATAAGTGCACAATTAAGCACATAGTGTTCAAGACAGTGACCATATGCCTGATCACATAATTTGCATTTAGTTTGATAATCATCTGTGTCTCCCAAACTGCCAGAAGTACCTGTAGCCAAGCCTAAGCCTGGCCACTACAACATCAGTCAGTCTGTTCACATTGCAAGTTGCTCCACAAACATGCCCATCTGTGCTCGCATTACCATGAGCACAGATAGGCACGTTCATGGAAATTAATTTGGATTTATATCTACAGTTCACTTATCTGTTACAAGCAAATTTAGGAAATTAGTGAGAAATGTTATTTAGTGGTTTTTTGAGGTAAGTAATCATAGTGGATTGAGATTAGTGTACTTAGATAATGGTTTTGTCATTTTAAAAAGTCGGTTATAGTGTTTTGAGGAAACGTTTGATGGTGTTTTGGGAGCATTCAATGGTGATTTTGAGTGATTTGAGGAGATGTTTATAAAAATGTGATTATGTTATGTCTTAGTTGGGTGTGTTCATGATATGTCTTAGTTGGTGGTGACTGTGTTAGTTTTGGCAATGTGTCATGTCTTAGTTGGTGATGTCTTTGGTGATATGAGGGAATGTATTTAAAAAAATGTTCTGTGATCTTAGTGGTTTTTGAGAGGAGTGATCTTAGTGGTTTTTGAGAAGAGTGATCTTAGTGGTTTTTGAGAAGAGTGATCTTAGATAATGGTTTGTCATCTTATAAAGTTGGTTATTATGATATGAGGGGATGTTTATAAAAAAATGTGATTATGATATGTCTTTGTTGGAGGTGTATGTCTTAGTTATGAATATTCCATGTATAGGTTTGTTGATGTCTCATGTGTTAGTTGACGGTGTTCAAATGTTGTATGAGAGTGATTTGAAGGATAAGGGTATTACCGAAAATTTTTAAGGGAAACTTCAAAATGTAACTTGAAAGGGGACCAAAAGTAAAATTGAAATATCCAAAATCTAATTTGGAAATAACCAAATTGTTAACTGGAGATGTTCAATGAGTATTCAAAGTAATCTGGAAGTGTTCTAATATTGTTTTGGATGTGCTCAAAGTAATCTGGGAGTGTTCTAATATAATTTGGAAATGTTCCAATGTTGTTTGGAAGTGTTCCAATGTAATTTGGAAATTCTCCAGTGTTGTTTGGAAGTGTTCCAATAGTAAAAAGTATTCATAGTTTTAGCGATCTTAGTGGTTTTTGAGATGAGTGATCTTAGTGGATTGAGATTAGTGATCTTAGATATTGGTTTGTCATCTTATAAAGTTGGTTATATTGATTTGAGTGGATGTTTATACAAAAATGTGATTATGATATGTCTTAGTTGGAGGTGTATGTCTTAGTTGTGATTATGTCTTGTATAGGTTTGTTGATGTCTCAGGTGTTAGTTGAAGGTGTCTTAGTTTTTGATAATGTTCCATGTCTTAGTTGGAGGGTGTATGTCTGTGTTAGTTTTAGTAATGTGTTATGTCTTAGTTTTGGTAATGTTCCATGACTTAGTTGGAGGGTGTATGTCTGTGTTAGTTTTAGCAATGTGTCATGTCTTAGTTGGTGATGTCTTAGTTTTTGGTAATGTTACATGACTTAGTTGTGAATATGCCATGTATAGGTTTGTTGATGTCTCATGTGTTAGTTGAAGGTGTTCAAATGATGCATGAGAGTGATTTGAAAGATAAGTTAGGTTAGGTTAAATGTTATTTGTGGTGTTTTGGTGGTATTCAGTGGTGTTTTGGTGGTATTCAGTGGTGTTTTGGTGGTATTCAGTGGTGTTTTGATGGTATTCAAATGATGTATGAGAGGTTTTGAATGTTCTGTATTGAGATGTTGAGGGATGTTGGTGTGAGAATATTTCTTAACAATTATTGAGAAAAGTATGTGTGTGTGATGGGGGTGATGGTGTTCAAATGATGATTTGGGAGCATTCAAAAATTGTTTGATAGTGATTTTGAAGGTGTTCAAATGTTGTATGAGAGTGTATTGAAAGTGATCAAATGCTGTATTAGAGTGTTTTGAAGTGATCAAATGCTGTATTAGAGTGTTTTTGAAAAGTGATCAAATGATGTATTAGAGTGTTTTGGTGGTGTTCAAAGTAATCGGGGATGTGTGTTCTGGAGTGAGTTGATAAGGGATGTTGCTGTGAGAATATTTCTAAATAGTTACTGAGAAATGTGTGTGAGTTAGTTGTGTGTGTTGATGGGGGTGTTTGCGGGTTATGAGTGAGATGAGGTATGTTGGTGGTAGTGAGGTCACTCTGTGACCTCACACCTCCTTGCTTGCTGCCGTCTGGAGATACAGGTGTTCTGGTCTAGACTTGAGTGTGGGGTGGTGTAGAGAGTGGACGTTATAGAATGTTGTGGCTGTTATAACATCTGAAAATTTGACGTATTAACGAAATTAAGGTCTTAAATCGTGGTATGTAAAAAACTTGTGACTTGTTGTGGATATTAAAACGTTTGAAAAATTTGTTGTATTAGCGAAATCTTAATTCGTGATATGGGGTGTTTTGGCCCAAATAATATAGCCGAAATTATTATGAGGATAGAGGATAAGCCGGTAATATTTATCGTAAATATATTGAATGACCAAGATGAAAATATGTGAAGAAACATATGTTAATATGTTTAGACAGTTTCGGAATGGATTTGGAACATTATACGAATATATATGAGAAAATTATAAATCAATTTGGAATTATGAAAATTTGTGTAAAATATTTAGAATTATCATACAGTGGGTAGACCCCTGAGGTGATTAGAGGCGGGACATAGGTCGCAGCACTGGTATAAATGGGAGCACTGGGTCACATCCAGGGACAAATTCATTGACAGACCAGGCCAGGATGAACCCAAACCAATATCCCATTGAAGGTTTCTATGAGGAAGACAATATCCCTGCACGTGTTTGATTAATCAACATAGACCTTCTATAGTAAATGGTAAGTATACCTTATTCTTCTAATATTGAAAAAATCTGTTATTGATTTTTTTTTAAAAGTGTATGTATTAATTGGGAAAATCTTTTTGATGAATCAGAAAGAAAATTGTGTGTATTTTTACGTATTAATGATTTTAGAGGTTTATCTTATTATTCTAATCTTTTTATTGCTGAAAAAAATGTGTACCTTATTCGTCTAATATTGAAAAATCTTTGCCACTTGCAGATATAATGAGAATGCTGGAAAATATCCGTGAAAATCAGATACGTCAGCAGCAAATGATTAACGAGTTGACGAATCTCTTAGCGATGACCCCACCGGAGGTAGTGGGGCTCCTACTAACCCCCCACGAGGTTGATACCGCACCTCACCCTCACATGGATGTCTCCCCAGTCGTGTCTCCTACCCATGGGATTGCAATCAACAATATCGCAACTCCTACCACCTCGAAAAGCAAATGACCTCATAAATAACTGGTCCAAAATCTCCAGGCATGAAAACCTGCCATCTCATATTAGAGAAAACTTAGAGAGTGCTTCTGAAGAAATGTTTGAACTGATTAATTTTATGAGCCAAAATATTGATGAGAGTGATTGCCTCTTCACAGAGTATGAATTAGATAACGCATTAACTAAAGGTCGATCAACTGCTCCTGGAGAGGATGGTATAACCTATGATATTCTCAGAACTTTCAGGCACGTGCCTAATAATCCTTTGTTGGCACTGTATAATACCAGTTACATTGAGGGAGTTCTTCCTACTTCCTGGACCAATAGTCTCATTGTGCCTATCCCTAAGCCCCAACAGCCTGATACATTTAGACCGATCTCCTTAACTAGCTGTCTTTGTAAAATTTTTGAAAGAATGATACTTAACATACTGTACTATAGAATCAGACACCAACTCTCCCCCTCCCTCTATGGGTTCATGAAAGGTAAGACTGTGCAGAATTGTATCTCCACCTTTCTCACCTCACACACCTCTACTAGTTTTACCACATTTCTTGATCTAAAATCTGCATTTGATATCGCGAACAGAACTGTTATACTACATGAACTAGCCAAAATGAATATTGGTGGTAGCCTACTCTGCTGGATAATAGGATACCTGTCAAACAGAGTATCCTCTGTCCTCTACCAAGGCTTTAGAAGCGAGTCTAAAGAAATGTCCCTAGGTACACCGCAGGGAGGAGTTCTCAGTCCCATGCTATTTAATATTCTGATTAATGCCCTCCTAAATGCTCTACCTGCCTCACCTAAACATATAGCTATAAGCTATGCTGATGACATCATGATCCATACAACAGGGCATAAAAAGATGAGTTCCGTTCTTATTGAAGTTCAAGCAATTTGCAATCGACTAGGCCTCATAATATCTTCCTCTAAAACAAAGATATTAACAAGCAAACGACATCCCCCACCCATCTATTTGCAGGGTGAAAACATTAGCTACGTTAAAACTTACAGATATCTTGGTGTAGATGTACCCTTTACCAAATCTACTATACCACAACTAAATAAAAAATGCAAAGATAGACTAAATGCTCTTAAAGCTGTTGCTGGATACAACCCCAACTATGGTGCTAATGTGAGAATCGCGAGAATGATGTACATAGCCTATATTAGGTCCTTAATTGATTATGCTGCTCCCATGTTGATATTAGCTCGAGAAAGTTCTCTCCGACCCTTGGAGTTAATGCAAAATGAAGCTCTCAGAATTATTCTTGGCTGTCCCAAATCTACAAAGGTTCTTAATATGAGGAAGGAGCTTGGTATTACTAGTATCAGTGATAGGATTGTTGAGATTAACACTGTACTTGGTATTAGAATGTTAAGAAATGAACCAGACACTGTCACAATGAATCTTACTAAATGTCTAGAAGTAAATACTCACAGATCTAAATGGATTGTGAAAACATGCAATTACATTAAGTTTTACAACCTGCATGAATTGTATCACTGTAGGCAACAAGAGCATTTCACCCCTCCATGGAAGATGTGTTCATTTAATATCACATACCTGCAAGTCCCTCCCAAGAAGCTCATTGCTAGTAATCCCTTCCTTAAATCACTTGTTAAAGCAACTGCTCAAGAAGAAATTTATCGCCTAGCTGGTAGTAATAAGTTATCTCAAGTTATATACACTGATGGATCTAAACAAGAGTCTTCTGGCAGGGCTGCATCTGCTCTGGTTGCCACCTCCCTAGTTAAGAACAATAATAATTTTTTTGAACTAGGCATAAGAATTAACAACTGGCGTCTACACTGCAAACTGAATTGTTTGCAATCCTTATGGCACTAAAGCTAACTTATGACACTGAGCTTGACTCTATCATCATTACTGATTCTATGTCATCATTGAAGGCTCTTGACTCATATAATGACTCTAACAGCATGCTCATTGGAGAAGCCAGGTATAGATACTCAAAACCCGGGACAAAGGAATTAAAGTACATTTGCTATGAATTCCGTCACACATTGGATTACTCCTTCATGATAAAGTTGATATGTTAGCCAAGAAGAGCACCCATAAGGAGAATGTAGAATATAACTTTGGTATATCTGTGTCTAGCATTAGGAATAATATTAGAGAGAAATAAATAATGAAAATGATAGCTATAGGAATGCAGTTAGAAGCCTGAGTAGATCTATAACCCACTATGATAACATGAATGTAGATAAGTATGTTTATGGAGCAACTTGCAATGTGAACAGACTGACTGATGTTGTAGTGGCCAGGCTTCGGCTTGGCTACAAGTACTTCTGGCAGTTTGGGAGATACACAGATGATGATCAAACTAAATGCAAATTATGTGATCAGGCATATGGTCACTGTCTTGAACACTATGTGCTGAATTGTCCACTTATTGAGGAATATAGAGATAGACAGTATAATAACCTATGTGACATGTCAAGATATCTTATTAGTGAAGGTAGGATACCACTTATTCTAAGCAAATTTCCTAAATTTGCTTGTAACAGATAAGTGAACTGTAGATATAAATCCAAATCTAATTTCCATGAACGTGCCTATCTGTGCTCATGATAATGCGAGCACAGATGGGCATGTTTGTGGAGCAACTTGCAATGTGAACAGACTGACTGATGTTGTAGTGGCCAGGCTTAGGCTTGGCTACAGGTACTTCTGACAGTTTGGGAGACACAGATGATGATCAAACTAAATGCAAATTATGTGATCAGGCATATGGTCACTGTCTTGAACACTATGTGCTTAATTGTGCACTTATTGAGGAATATAGAGATAGACAATATAATAACCTATGTGACATGTCAAGATATCTTATTCATGAAATAAGATACCTGCTTGTAACAGATAATTGAAATGTAGATATAAACCCAAATGTACAATTGTTAACCCCTTTGGGGCCTAGTGCCTAGGCCTTTTGTGTATCCATATGCTCTTGCGCTACCGTCCACAGGATGGATATGGGGTGCACAATAAACTAGCCACTTCGGTGGCAAAATCTAAAAAAAAAAAATCTACCACCTCGAATGTTAACCTGACTTCTTCCCATAATGAAGTACATGATGATTCTTGGAGACGTGAAGAATGTTATTGTGATAAATGCGTATGGACTGAGATGGAATATTTTATGATCAATTCCCAATCGAGTTTATCTGATGTTAATTCTCCTTCCATAAACTACCCGCCTGCCTCTCCTCCGTCATCCCTCCCAGAAGTGTATTATATATCAGATGATGATGAAGACCCTGAACAAAATGCCCAGAATTTTTTCAAGAGAAGATGAGAATTATTACCGGAAATTTGTTAATGTAAGACTGGAAAAAATTGTGTTATCTGAAATCTTAATTCGTGTTATGTTTTTCCTATGGAAATGTATCTTTTTATTCTGTTACCTGAAAATGTATATGTATTGAAATTTGTAAAATGTATCTTTCTATATTAATAAATAAATGATGAAAAAATGTTGTGTATTTGTGTTAACCTGTTTTAACTTGATAGTATCTCATTTAACTTAGAGAGGAAATAAAAATTAACTTGTTGACGGGTAGTGCGACCCAGTGACGTCATACCTGGGGCTCGCTTGATTGATCTTGTTAACGACCCATAGTGTGGATGTACACTTTATCAATTGACACGTATGTGTTCACCAGTGACGTCACACACTTTTAATTCATTCAATGTAATAAGGGGAAGATACTTGATTGAACTTGTACTTAAAGAGAGGAAATACTGTAGGGGGATCTTTAGTTCAATTTATTTAGAGGAAATAATATTACCCATAAGGGTTACCATATCTCTGACCCTCCATAGGGGTAAAGCAAAACTCAAAATTTCGAAAAAATGAAAATTAAAAAAAAGGAAAATTTGAGAAAAAATTGAAAAAAAAACAAAATTTTGAAAAAAAAATTGAAAAAAAATTGAAAATTAAAAAAATTGAAAATTTGAAAAAATTGAAAAAAATAAAATTGAAAAAAAAAAAAATTGGAAAAAAAATTGAAAAAAAAAAAAATAAAAAAAGTCGAAAAAAAAATCAAAAAAGGGGAGGGGTAAAAAAGGGGGGGCGATCCGGAGGATGCAGCAGGAGGTGAAGAGGGTGGAAGGGTCATTAACACATAGGTGTGAAATTTCACACCTATGTGTTAATGGGTGGGGAAGAGGATCGGATGGGGGTTTCCGTGCATATGGTGGCCATCGTGCGTCACTCTGACGCTTTCCCTACTACTGGGTTATGTACGCTTGGAGTCTTGCGGTGTCTTCAATGGAGGTCACTGCCTTGGGTTTTGAGTGTCATCCACAAAGGAAGATATGGGAGAGCTATGGTTTTCTCAGATATGACATGTGAGTGAGTACTGTGC
>WNWK01051156.1:0-12582 GCA_009830355.1 Cherax destructor
GGTGACATCACACATCCTTGTCTAAGGCCCCTTTTACTGAAATAGTCCTCCTCCCTCCTACCACTAACCTAGCCTCACTATCCTCATAAAACTCCTCCTGCTTTCAGTAACCTACCTCCTATTCCATACACCTGCAACATCTGCCACATTGCCCTCTATCCACCTATCATATGCCTTTTCCAAACCCATAAATGCCACAAAAACCTCTTTACCCTTACCCAAATACTGTTCACCTATATGTTTCACTGTAAACACTTGGTCTACACACCCCCTACCTGTCCTAAACCTCTTTTCATCTGCAAATCCTCTTTCTGTCTTACTCTTAATTCTTTCAATAATAACTCTAATACACTTTACCAGGTACACTCAACAGACTTATTCCCTATAATTTTGCACTCTCTTTGTCCCTTTCCTTTATACAAAGGAACAATACACTCTCTCTCTGCCAATCCCTAGGTACCTTACCCTCTTCCATACATTTATTAAATAATAGCAACCACTCCAAAACTATATCCCCACCTACTTTTAACATTTCTATCTTTATCCCATCAATCCCAGCTGCCTTACCCCCTTTCATTCTACCCACTGCCTCACGAACTTCCCCACACTCACAACTGGCTCTTCCACACTCCTACAAGATGTTATTCCTCCTTGTCCTATACATGAAATCAGCTTCCCTATCTTCATCAACATTTAACAATTCCTCAAAATATTCCTTCATCTTCCCCAATACCTCTAACTCCCATTTAATAACTCTCCTATCCTATTTTAACTGTCAAATCCTTTTTGTTCCTAGGCTTCCTCAACTTATTAATCTAACTCCAAAACTTTTTCTTATTTTCAACAAAATTTGTTGATAACATCTCACCACTCTCTCATTTGCTCTCTTTTACATTGCTTCACCACTCTTTAACCTCTCTTTTCTCTCCATATACTCTTCCCTCCTTGCATCACTTCTACTTTGTAAAACCTCTCATATGCTAACTTTTTCCCTTACTACTCTTTACATCATCATTCCACCAATCGCTCTTCTTTCCTCCGCACCCATCGCCTGTAACCACAAACTTCTGCTGAACACTCTAACACTACATTTTAAATCTACCCCATACATCTTTGACCCCATTGCCTACACTCTCACTAGCTCATCTATCCTCCAATAGTTGTTTATATCTTACCCTAACTGCCTCCTCTTTTAGTTTATAAACCTTCACCTCTCTCTTACTTACTGCTTCTATTTTCCTTGTATCCCATCTACCTTTTACTCCCAATGTAGCTATAACTTAAAAAGTGATCTGATATATCTGGCCCCTCTATAAACATGTACATCCTGAAGTCTACTCAACAGTCTTTTATCTACCAATACATAGTCCAACAAACTACTGTCATTCGCCCCTCATCATATCTTGTATACTTATTTATCCTCTTTTTCTTAAAATATGTATTATATAACTAAACCCCTTTCTATACAAGTTCAATAAAAGGGCTCCCATTATCATTTACACCTGGCACCCCAAACACCTACCACACCCTCTCTACATGTTTCTCCTACTTTAGTATTTAAGTCCCCTACCACAATTACTCTCTCTTGGTTCAAAAGTTCCTATACATTTGCTTAACATCTCCCAAAATCTCTCTCTCTCTACACTCCTCTCTTCTCCAGGTGCATACACACTATTATACCCACTTTTCGCATCCGACCCTTATTTTAATCCACATAATCCTTGAATTTACACATTTATATTCCCTCTTCTCCTTCCATAACTGATCCTTCAACATTATTGCTACCCCTTCCTTCGCTCTAACTCTCTCAGATACTCCTGACTTATTTCACCCCACTGAAACTCGCCTACCCCCTTCAGCTTTGTTTCGCTTAGGGCCAGAACATCCAATTTCTTTTCATTCATAACATCAGCAATCATCTCTTTCTTATCATCCACTACATCCACGCACATTCAAACAACCCAGTTTTATAAAGTTTTCTTCTTCTCTTTTTTAGTAAATGTGTACAGGAGAAGGGGTTACTAGCCCATTGCTCCCGGCATTTTAGTCGCCTCATACGACACGCATGGCTTACGGAGGAAAGATTCTTTTCCACTTCCCCATGGACAATAGAGAAAATAAAAAGAACAAGAGCTATTAAGAAAAAGAAGAAAAACCTAGATGTGTGTATGTATACAGTGGACCCCCGAGTATCGTAATTAATCCGTTCCAGGAGCTAGTACTTAACACGAAGTTTACGAAATTCGAACCATTATTTCCCATAAGAAATAATGTAAATACAATTAATCCGTTCCACAAAAAATATTCACATACTAAATTATAAACAATATATATATACATTTACTTACCTTTATTGAAGAGTTGCAGGCATCTGGAAGGTAGAGTTGCTGATAGGGGCAGGGAGTTAGTGGTTGGAAGGGGAATCCCCTCCAAAAGGACTTCAGGTAACAAGTCCTCTCTGGGGTTACTTCCCTTTTGGTCTTTTAATGCCACTAGGACCACAGAGTCACCAGACCCTGCCTGGTGAAGTAACTGTCCAGAGTCCTGTTTCTGGCGACCCTTCAACACTTTCCTGAAGTGCGACATGGCTCTGTCACTGAAGTGGCTGCACAGAAGGCTCATTTCAGCTTGCTCAGGGTGGTGTCTTTCAACAAATGTCTGCAACTCATTCCACTTTGTACACATCTTCTTAAGCACTGAAGAGGGCACCTCCTTCTGTCTCTCACCCTCCTCCTTTGAAGCAATAACCTCAGCTGTGGTCTGTTGCTGTTCCAGATGAAGCTCTTGCAGCTCTTCAGTTGTTAGCTCTACCCTGTGGGCCTCCACCAACTCTTCCACATCCTCACCACTCACCTCCAACCCCAGGCTGTTCCCAATGCCACAATAGAGTCCACAACAGGCACAGGGTCGTCAGGGTCAAGGTCAGGGTCAGCCTCAAATCCTTCAAAATCCTCTGTTGGACACAACCTGGCCACAATGGTCTCCAAGCAGAGTTCAAAGTCCTGAAGTCAATCCCTCCCAAGCCTTACCTATAAGGCGTATGCATTCACAATGTTGAAGTGATCTTTCCCGAACTCTCTTTGGGTCAACTCAGTGTCCGAGGTCACTTCAAAGTACTTTTCAAACAGTGCTTTGGTGTACAGTTTCTTGAAGTTGGAAATGACCTGCTGGTCCATGGGCTGGAGGGAGGGTGGTGTTAGGAGGCAAAAACTTCACTCTGATGAAATTAAACTTGTCAGACAAACACACTTGCAAGTTGTGAGGGGGAGCAGGAGCTTGTCCAGTATCAGGAGGCACTTGAGTGGCAATTTCTTTTCCAAGAGGTATTTCTTCACAGTAGGGCCAAACACTCCAGTCACCCATGTTGAAAATCTCCGTAGTGACCCATGCCTTGGTGTTAGCCTTCCAATGCACACACAAATTATTCTTGTCAACACTGTGATTCTTGAAGGGTCTGGGATTTTCATAGTGATACACCAGTAAAGGCTTCACTTTAAAATCCCCCCTAGCATTAGAACAAAACATGAGATTAGCCTGTCTTTCATAGGCTTGTGTCCTGGCTGTGCCTTTTCCTCCTGAGTAATGTAGGTCCTGTTGGGCATTTTCTTCCAAAACAGGCCTGTTTCATCACAGTTAAACACTTGTTGGTGGAGGATTGTTCAGCCTCTACGAACCCCTGGAATTCATGCACAAATTTTTCAGCTGCACGTTTGTCTGGCTGGCTGCCTCACCATGCCTCACAACACTGTGTGCCACTACGTTTCTTAAACCTGTCAAACCAGCCTTTGCTGGCTTTAAAATCACTTGTCTCACCACTGGTTGCAGGCATTGTCTTGACAAGATCTGCGTGCAACTTCCTTGCCTTTTCACAAATTATCGCCATGGAAATACTATCACCCGCTCTCTGTTTTTCATGGATCCACACCAACAACAACTTCTCAACCTCATCCACTGTTTTCGATCTATTTTTCGTTAACATATCAACCCCTTTTGCAACATTAGCTTCCTTGATCTCATTTCTCTTTGCCAGGATAGAGCTGATAGTAGAAGGGGTTTTGTTGTACATCCTGGCAAGATCACTCAGACGTCGCCACTCTCATATTTTCTATAATCTCTTTCTTCAGTTCGATGGTGTTCCTCCTTTCTTTCCACAGGGTGCCACTAGGAAGCTTCTTTGGACCCATGGTGACTTATTTCACAGTTACAATCACTAAAGCACCAAAAAAAACACCAAATGTAGTGTGAATGTTTGAAAGAGCGCGCTAGGTAATGTTCTCTCAATGGTAAACAACGCTTCACTGGCGGCGTCCTGCGTCCCGCGCAGGCGCGGAGCAGGCGGACAAGTCTAATACGTTACGAAACACGAGCTGTTTTACGATTCTCGAAATCGTAAAAAGCTTACGAAACACGATGTTTACGAAATATGAACCTTACGAAACTCGGGGGTCCACTGTATATATGCATGTGCATGCCTGTGTAGTGTGACCTAAAGTGTAAGTAGAAGTAGCTAGATATACCTATTATCCAGCGTGTTTATGAGACAGAAAAAAAAAAAAAAGACACCAGCAATACTACCATCATGTAAAACAGTTTCAGGTTTCTGTTTCACAGTCACCTGGCAGGACGGTAGTACCTTCCTGGGTGGTTGCTGTCTACCAACCTACTACCATAATCTTGTTAATATCATAGGTAATATCTAGTTTACCTTATTTCATTCTAGCTTATTACATAAACAACACCAAACTTATTGGTGCTACCCAATTTTGTAATTTAAACTTAATAGTGTATATCTAAATTTTTAATTTTATTGTACTTTATTTCATTCTAGCTTAATACATAACCAATACTAAACTCATTGGTGCTACCTTAATTTTAGTAATTTTATCTTATTAGTTTATATCTAAATTTTTATTTCATACTAGCCTAATACATAGTCAATACCAATTCCATTATGTTTATATATTAATATACTCTATTTGACCAATGTACATTAGTTATATACAGTGGTACCTCGGTTAACGATGGTCCTCAAACTCGCCCTTTTATGTAAGTTTATTTTTTTTAAATGCTTTTGTAAGTGTGTTTTTGGGGGTCTAAAAGGACTAGTCTATTTTACATCATTCCTTATGGGGATAAATTCGTTTGGTAATGGCATGAACAGCATTCTGGAACGAAAAATATCGTTAACCGAGTACCACTGTACAGTGGACCCCGAGTTTCGTAAAACTTCACTCCTGAAGTCTGCTCAAGTGCCATTACCCAGGGAATTTACTCCCTTAAGGAAAAATTTCACGTAGGTTAGTCTATTTCAGACCCCCAAATACACTTCCACAGAACTTACAAATTATACTTACATAATTGCACGATTTCCGGGTATTCGTTAACCGAGGGTCCACTGTACTTATCAAAACATCCCCTTACTACAGATATCAGTACTAGAACTCACCACACTATACATGATATAACAAAATTAATATTTAACCTTAATGATGAATGATCAGTCGACCCTGATCTAAACCTATTTAATCTAACACCCAATCAAAATTTACTGGAAAATAACTGCCTCTACTACACAGCATCACAAGCCCACACTGTCCTAAACACTACTAAAAAGTTCAGTCATACCTCGGTTAACGATGGCGCCGGATAATGGTAAATTCGGTTAGCGATACATTTTACGTCAAAATATTGACTCGGTTTACGATGATTGCTTCGGTTTACGATATTCGTCACGGCACGTGTCCGCGTGGCGCCCAGCTGTGCGGGCACTCCAGGGAGCGTCAGTGTGCTATTGTTTACAAGCAAGAGCGACCACCACCCACTCCACCCACGCATTCATACCAGTATATTGTCATTATACCACTGTTTTTAGTGCTTGCAACTGCTAAATAAGCCACCATGGGCCCCAAGACTCCTAGTGCCAAGCCTGTGGTAAAGAGTGTAGCAGGGTGAAGCATTCATGCAGGGAGTGTAGCATTCATGCAGAGAGTGAAGCATTCATGCAGGGAGTGTAGCATTCATGCAGGGAGTGTAGCATTCATGCAGGGAGTGTAGCATTCATGCAGGGAGTGTAGCATTCATGCAGGGAGTGTAGCATTCATGTAGGGAGTGTAGCATTCATGTAGGGAGTGTAGCATTCATGCAGGGAGTGTAGCAGGCATGCAGGGAGTGTGCAGGCATGCAGGGAGTGTAGCAGGCATGCAGGAGTGTAGCATTCATGCAGGGAGTATAGCAGGCATGCAGGGAGTGTAGCAGGCATGCAGAGAGTGTAGCAGGCATGCAGGGAGTGTAGCAGGCATGCAGGGTGTGCAGGCATGCAGGGGTGTAGATTCATGCTGGGAGTGAAGCAGGGATGCAGGGAGTGTAGCATTCATGCAGGGAGTGTAACATTCATGCAGGGGTGTAGCATTCATGCGGGAGTGTAGCATTCATGCAGGGAGTGTAGCATTCAAAGAAAAGGCCAGTAACCCCAGAAAGACTTGCCACCTGCAGTGTTAATGGAAGGGATTCCCCTTCAAACACTGGCATACTATACTCCATCCTTTCCCCTCCTCCCGTCCTCCACACATCAACAACTCTTAATAAATGTAAGTGACATGTTATTGTACTATATTTACATGTATTTCTTTAATGTTCATTAAATTGTGTATTATTTAATGTCAAAAAGTTCTAAAAAATATTTTATTTTACTACTTTTGGAAGTCTGGAAACGGTTAATTTTTTTCCCAAATTTTTTGGGGGAAAATTGATTGGAAAACGTTGATTCGTTGATCCCCTCTCTGACGGTTAATATGTTGGGTATTATACATTTTAAACTGCGCCCGCAAACATATGATGACCTCCTTCCCCCCTTGATTCCCTGCAATTCCATTTTTCCCTTACTGAAACCTGGCAACGGATAAATAGATTCTTTTCGCTCCAGGATACACAGTACACAACGCGCCACATCAATTTGGGGTTGGTATTGAACTATTATCTAATGAAATATCCTGTTGTGACCCCTTGCTATAGTGATGAATAGGAAAGTATTTTTTCAAAAGTTTTTTTAAAAACCCTTTAAATTGGGGTGGGCCCCCGTACTATGTCTTAAGGGGGGTCAGTCACTCTAGTCCGTAAATTCTAGCCCTTTCGGGGGAAACTGGTGGCCCTGGAAGTGGGTTGGGGCAGGGGGAAAAAAAAAATCGGGGAGCATTGGGAACCCATTTCAGTCCTTTGACCCCTTTGGGGAAACATCACTCCTGGTGTTGGGACTTTTTTTTTCCCCCAATGGTTCAAACACAGATGGAAGTGTCGTGAAGCAAAAAGGGGTTTTGGTGGTTTGTGACCAAAAATAAAACCTAATATACCGGTAATAGGGGAAAAAACCCAGCCCCAAAACCTTCCACCCCCGGTGCATGGCTTTTTCCGTTCCACCGGCGAAGGAAATTTTTTTTACTCATTCGGACTCAGATGTAGCAATGGTGATGATGTGAAGTGAATATGACCCCCAATTTCCAAAACATTCCATGCGAGTAAGGGAATTTCTCAGTGGGCGTTTACATGGTTATCGCTCGGGAATTTTTGCTTTGGAAAAGTACATCTCGGGTTTTCTTGGGATACAACAGGAAGTGTTTTGGGAAAATAAAGGTGATTTTTACAAGGGGGATGAAAATGCATCGTCTCATGGTGGGGGGGTGTGGGTGACCTCACCCAAGGGCCTCCCCCCGCCGTGGCCTAAACAACCCCCAAAAAACCTCCACAACCTCCCCCCTGTCAATATTTTCCCCCGCAGACTGCCTGGGATTGGGGAAGCTAAAATTTTTTCCCAACCCCCATCACTTTGATGGTTAAAGTGGCCCCCCATTTGCCGGGGAACAATCCCACTAACAATTTTGTTTTTTTGGAACCCCTGATGGAAATTTTTGGGAAAACAACAGATATTTGATTACCCATGGCAAAAAAGTTCTTTCCCAGGATCCTCTACCAGTAAAGGAACCTTTGGGGAATGTTCTTTTTTTCCCCCCCAAAAAAAAACATGCCACATGGTTTTAACAAGTGTCAAATCATACGGGGCAGCGCCCATTCAAATCCATCTTTTTGTGAAATCCAGTGAAAATTTTTTTACTTTAAAATGCTCATTTCTCCAAAAAAAAACCTCAAAAAAGGTTTTAAGATTAGAAATGTGTTTTGTATCAAACAGAAATTCAGATGTGCGGTACAGTGCGTAAATTTGGGAAACATATCCCAGGTTCAACGAGGCACTCGTTGAGGTGGGGTGCAGGCGTTTGCTGCCAATGACATCTGGCATTTAGTGGCATGAAAAAGGTTCACCCCTTTGTCATCATTCACCAAAAAAAAATACAGACACTGGCAGGCTGAATAAAAGACCAATGAAACCCCCCCTAACCGCAGCTGTAATGGACTCCTCAATATGGGTTTAGTGGACAAATGTGACATGCAGATTTTTGCTGACTGTGTTGAAAGTTAAAGTGGTACTTTAAAAAACTTTTTTTATCTTTTGGACATTTCCATGCGAAGCATAATGTGTATAAGTTGAAGACCAGAAACAAACCACCAAAGGTCAGTTTTGTTTGTCTGTCATCAGACAAATATTATTCAAGTACCAATAACAACACCCGGGAATGAACAAAGCCTGCGAACTGATCAAAAACCTACCCTCTCGTCTGAGGCCTGGTGATGAACACTTTCCCCAAAAATTCTACTCTTCAAGAAAAAAAGGGTTAGAAGAGGGGTTTTTTCTGTGCACATACAAAAAAAAGCCCACAAAGAGAGACACTGTTTAAGGGGTGTGGAATTTAAACACCACTGTGCATGGAACCATGTTTCGAGACTTCCCCAAGCTGCAGAAACATGTCCAGTGGCTGTATATTATGTTTTATTGATAGACAAATAAAAATTAAAAAACATTGTATATTTATCGTGTGTGTAAACATTTTTGTAAAAATATAATGACAACAGTGTTTGTAACTATTTTGTTTTACAACAACTGAATATATACCAAATAGTGTCATATTTCTCCGGCCACAAAAGTTACTTGGAAAAGAAAAAAAAAAACAAAAAAAAACGGGGGAAAAAAAAAACGGGGGACCAGAAAGGGGGATGTTGCCCAGCGGTTGTTTTAGTGAACTTCACGCCTTCATATCTTGGTAATTTGTCCAAAATTTTTGTTTAGCTTTTAGATTTAGAAAAATAAATTTTTTTCCGAAATTTTCCGACCTGAGAAAGAGTTTGGAAAAAGGGGCCCGTCGACCCTCAAAGGGGTTTAAAACTCCCCTCAATCGGGGGCCCTTCCGGATGAAAAAAAATCCCCAAAATTTTGTGATCAACTAAAAACGCTAATAACAAACAACCAAATAACAAACACCATTATCTGCTGGAGACTTCAACATCAACCTTGGCCTACCAGATGACCAGCCAGTAACATTTTATCAACAATATGAACAACACACTTCTCATTTAAAAATAACCAAACCAACCAGGCTTACTGAGCATGCAACCTAATCGACCATATATGGACCCAAAATCCCAGCCCCCTTTAAAAGGGATAATAACAGACAGCACTACAGACCACTCCCCCCCTTCCTCTTAACAAACATTTAACCACCCCCAGAAACACCGTTTCATTTTTTACTCCCTGACCAGGCATCAATAAATAACTTCCCGCGGCAGAGACGGTTGACTGGGCTATAGAATTCTCAAACGCCAAGGGTATATGATTGGACAGACAAATTTTTAATAATTCATAGACTATACAACAAACATTGTCCTTTTAAAAATTTAAAAAGATTCAATAAAGCTGTTTCCCATGGGTAAATAACAGCTTACTAAAAAACCATTAACCATCAATGAAAAAAATATTGGGGATTCATACATAAAAGAGTTTATTTAAAAAAATATTCATCAGTTCTACCCAAAATAATAAAAAAAAAATTTTTCTGCGTTCCCGAAACAAAGGAGATATAAAAAACCTCGATGCCTTGGCATTAGGGGGAACAGCTAATGGCTTATAGACTATGAACATAATATTAGTTTTGTGAGTTTGTTTTAGATCAGTCAGATTATGATATGATGATAATAATTGTTCATTACAAAAAAGATGATAGACATTGTAACTAGTGTTTAGTAGGATGGAACATAATAGCAAAAGTTAAATTATCCCAATAAAAAAAACATTGAGCATTTTGGGTAATTTCAGTTTTTAGATTATTTTATAGGAAAATAAATTTAATTTTTAATATTAAAGTGAATTTGTTCAAAAAAATTTTTGATAATATGAATAAAATGATACAATATACAAAATAAAGAATGAACATTTCAGGCTGCAGAACATAGAACATCAAAGATCTCTGGATAATTTCAGAAAAAATTCATATGTTGTCAGGTGTTGCAAAATAAAATATCTTGACACGAAGATATGGCTTTGGCTTTGGAAAGGGAAAAGGTAAACACTGGATATATAAAAATAATGGGGCCAATAAATGGCGCAACTGATTTAAATTAGTAATTTAGAACACGGGAATGAAGCATTGAAAGAATTACTGTAAGAATTTACAAAAAAAACAAGGGAAATGCAATGAGAAAAAAAAAAAATAAAAAACAAAAAAAAAATAAGACCAACACTGAGTAACTGATATTATTTCCCCAAAATTAATAAAATGGGCCACAAAAGTATTTACTGCAGGTGTAAAAAAATTCACAAGGGAAAAGGAAAATGAAAAAGAACCCAAAGGGGGAGACACTGAAAAAAATTATTGGAACAAAAAATAGGCAAAACACTGCAACAAAATGTCACTAAGAAAATTCAGAGAAATTTCCCCTCCCAAATGTCTGTAACAGAATTGTCTCTAAGGTGAATGAATGGTGAGTGTAGGGAGAATTTGGTTTCTGGATGCCTGCTGGCGGCTGCTGAAAGCACACCGAGATGAACCCACGTGAGAGGCCTTGATGCAGGCGCTATTATGAAGGAACACTCTGGGTCTTTACCGCACATGGGCCGAAAGCGACGATGCTGGGAACCCGAATAAGGGTTGAAATATCCACAAAGTAGAGGCTGGCAGTGATTGTGGTAGGGAGCGGCTGGCGCTCTAGCGAGAGTCAGTGAGTAAGGCTCGCGCACTGGTATGACACCCACGGCGGCTGGCCAGTACCCACTGATCACTCACTAACCCAGGTGGCTTTGCAACAATAAGCCACAGGAATGGGGAATATCACTCCGACGATCATCCAACTGGTAGCACAGAGCAATTGGAGATACTGCAAGGAACTGGCTTTGCTGAAGAAGCAACTGGCTTATTTGAACAGCTGGCTTGCTGAAGGAGCTGGCTTAAGCCCTCGAGACTGGTGGACTTGAATGCTGGGACGTTGCACACAGCAGTGAGGAGCAGGATGACGAGATACAGGCTGGATGACTGCAGGCTGGATGATAACTCAGGCTCTCTCCCATAGACTGGCTTACTGGCTTGCTTAATTGCTAAACCCAGATCAACTCTTCTGAGGTTTATTGCAATTATAAGCCAAGCCTGAGAACTGGTTCACAAGAGGTTTGGGATGGATGACGTTACCGGTTGATGGTAGGTGAGTCACTGGCTTGGGAGATGGCTGGAGGTGGTGGCACTCACACACACGGCTCTCTCTTCCTCTTAATTCGTCTTATACCCGAAATCCCCGCCCACACTGCTGTCACCATTTTTGTCGTGGGTGTCTTTCGTAGATTGGGTAATGAACAGACGAGCTTGGTTGGTTACTTGCTGTATTGAAGGTAATATATGGGAGAATTCTCAGAGCCCTAGCCTGACGCCTGTCTACACACTGACTGTCCGTTCGTAACTGAGGTGGAGGGCCGAGAGGCACTCATATTTTAAGACTGACCTTTGACATGGGCTAACGGTTGATCACGTGAACAGTGTATGACTCAGTAACGGTTATAAGCTAATGCATTAAAGTGATCAGGGAAAATTGGGATTTTGTCCACTTTCACAAAAAATTTCAGAATATGCCAATTTCAAAATAGGGTCCAGAATAAACACTGCAGGCATTACTGGGGGAAAAAAGTAACATTTCCTTTCCCCCCCTTCAAGGGTTTCTTTCCCAGGCTTTATACATGAATTCTGTTTTAATTTTTTTTTTCAAAAAAAATTTGGGAAGGGTTTATTTTTTTTAAATTGTAATAGTTGTATGAATAATGTCAGCGCATTCGTGAGTGCATATTAGACTGACCAGTTGGGCGTGTATTGGGCGAGTGGGGTTGATTTGGTACTGTGGAATATCTTTCAAAATCGAACGTTTTCCCCTTTCTTTGCTCAATTTTAGCCTTTTAATCCTGGGCACCAATTTAAAAACCCTTTTTTCCAATATATCTTCCATTCTATTAAAATTTAAGAAACCTAGAAACAATAATTTAAAAAACCCTCCCAAAAAACATCCCAAAATCACTGTTTTAAACCAAAAAAATGGTCACAGTTTTTTTTACATTTGGACCCGGGGACAGGATTGTTTTTTTATGGTCACACACTGATAGACCCATTCTCTCATATAGGCTCAAAATTTTACCCAGCTTTCTGAGTGAGCTGAACCCCCATGCAG
>WNWK01051157.1:0-12582 GCA_009830355.1 Cherax destructor
AGGCCAGATGTCGAACTGGTGCAATTTGTGCGTGAATAAACGAAATAATTAGTAAATTAGCCCCCCCCGTATTCCATGGTTAAGAAGCGAACTAGAGAACTGCCTCGTTAGCATAAAAACGGCGATGATGCCTCGCCCCGGCTCTCAGTGAATTAAAGCAACCATCAAATGGCCTCGTTAGTGAGGAAACGAGCGGTCGTTAGTAACCCGCCATTGGCTCATCAGCTACACTCTCTGAATATTCTCCAATATTCCCGGTTTTCCCTAGCAAGAAGGAAAAAAATTCACCATCCTCATATAGCTGTTTTCCCGAAGATACGGAAAACCCTTTTCATTGGCTAGTCCCGGGAAACTCAAGAAAACTAGATAAGACACGTTTTAACATTAGCTTGTCAGTATTGTTCACCATTATAACCATTCATTGTTTTTTTTGGGGGAACCCTTCGGTTCTCTGCCCAAGAATGCAATCCGAACTGCCAGCTTACAGCATTCGTTTACCGCTCGAAAAACAGTAGATATAACAAGTCTTGCCTAAACGTCTGTCCCCTGAATGATTTAAACCCCCCGTCATTGAGATGAGAACCATAATCCCCCGAGCTGAGGTTCTTTTGGAGGTAAAACGGTTTTCAGAAGGTTAAATTTCGCCTACAGGAGGTACCTGTAGGCGGTGTTCTGAAAACCCTGTGTAATACCCATTTATCTAAGAAAAAAACCTTTGTGTTTGCTTTGAGAGGAAAGGAAAGACTTCTCAACATTCCCGAAATAAATGCAGAGTATTTTTATAGGTTTTTTTTTTTAAAGTTGATATAATCATAGCACAGTATATTATTCATTTTTAATCACTGTACAATAGATTTCCCTTTTTTAAAAAATTTTGGAGGTTCAAATTTTTTGACATCAATGATGTAAACATCACGTGACGTCAGGGGGGGAGGATTTTTTAAAGATGTCGCAGTGAAATGTCACATAAAAACACGTTCAATCAACAATTTCACATTTGAAATGTAAATGTGCCCCTCTTATTAGCTGATTTAAAAGGAAGATCCCCAAAAACTCAGTAAAAAAACAGAAATAAACAGTATCATGTAATATTAAATTCTTGTTCACGTTTTTGTTAGGCATTAGAATTAAATGCATATTCTACCCAAGGCATTTCTTCTTTTAAAAAATGTTTATCTATTTATTCGTCTTCCTTTTTTGTTTCTTTCCTGATCAGTCAGTTTGATCTACCTACTGTGCTCCTTCCTCGGTCATACAGGTGAAATGCATTCCACCAGGTTTACATAACCCATGAATCGCTCCTTAGCGTTTTTTACTTACCTGGATCTCTTCCCCTCCGTGACCGCTATCAAGCTCTCAATCATCTATTCTCATCCTTACCACCTCCCCACCCCTCATTCTTTCCCCGCTTACCCTTCCTCCCCCCTCCCCCTCTTCTACCTTTTTCCTCTACGCCCCCCCCCACCCTGAACGCTCTAAAAATGTCGACGGCAAACATACATATCAATTTGGAAACGCGAGACCTGCGGCATTATCGTAAAAAGTTGGATCCCCTTTTCAACACGACTGGTCGCAGGAGTCTGCGGCGGTCACAGACCCGCCCCTTCTGCTGTTTTTCGGGGGTTTTTGTGAAATTAGCCTTATCTGCGTCGTCCTCTTCAGGGGGATCACTGACAAATTATGTCTTTATTATTAAGCGCTTGTTTTAACAATTTGCTGCGGGTTTTTTTTGGCATTTTTTTTTTTTACTCTTGTGAACGTATTTTGCAATTATTGTAAGTATTGTGTTCAAAAAGATGTTTTTTTAGCAGTTTACAGGACAGTTGCCTGGCCTGAGGATACATGGTCTGAGGATACATGGTCTGAGGATACATGGTCTGAGGATCATGGTCTGAGGATACATGGTCTGAGGATACATGGTCTGAGGATACATGGCCCGAGGAAAATGGCTGAGGATACATGGTCTGAGGATACATGGTCTGAGCTACAATTGGAAAAACTGTTTCTTCGTCGACATATCGTTAAATTAACTGTTTTTTGTTATGCAACTGAAAGTTTACATGTACACAAACCCCACACAAACGCGGGCTTAAATAAACGCACTTCTTGACGAATAGGGCAAGCGAAAATTTGTGTATGCAATAATATTACAAAAATCATTAAGAATCTAACAAAAAAAATATATTTCATTGTTTTATTATTAAATTATTGTAAACTTATCTAAAATATATTAGTTGGATTAGTCTAAATTAAATTCCCTTTGTTAAAAAAAGGGTTTAGGAAATTTTTCTAAGGTTTTTTTGGTACAAAATCATTATTTTTTATGTTAACAAAAATGAAAAAAATCTTTAAAGTGTAAAAGAAAAATTTTGAAAGGACTTAATTTTAAATGAGTTCTTGTTAATTGACCAGTTTTCCCTATTCGGCACGAAACACACCACACACACACACACACACACACACACACACACAAAAATAGTATCCCCAGCCCAAGAAAGATTCGAATTTTGTATTACATGTCGAATAATGTGCTTTTGAAGTCGATCTTAACAAAATATTCTCATAACGCCATGTTTGTTATAAAATCACGAAATAAATATACTTCATTGATATTAAAGGTTTCAACTTAAGTCAGTCTTTCCGAAAAAAGTCACCTCCATGGTTGAAAAAATTCAAATAAACTCACTTTTTGGCTTATTTGTTGTGACTTTATAATGATCCAGAACGGGGCGAAACGTCGTCTAAAGTTTTCCTCCAAAGTTGGGTAGTTGTGAGCAAGGTTGTGTCAGGTTTATAAGTGATGGTGCAATATAACCTTAAATTTTCACTTAAATATATCTGATCAATATATATTTTGAAAAAAACCCTCACATGGGAAAAATATAAAGGAAGAAAAAGAGTGCTATATAGTTTGAAAATCCCCGGGGAGTTGGTAAGACAATAGGCAACATTTGGATCTTTTTTCCCAAAACTTTCGCCTCCCGGGTTTAAAAGAAAGTAGGCAAGAGCAGTAGAGATGTGAAGACGATGTAATGTCCATCCCCTTGAAGATGTAGATTTGGGGTGGCAGCCCCTCAGCTTGGAGAAGAATTCTGTTTCATAGTCTGAAACAATGTAAAAAAAGGCAGTGTTTAGACTTTTTCTTTGCGGGAGGTGTGAGGGTAGAAGAATGAATCACAAAGGGGTCACGTTCCTCTTAGATCCAACCATCCTCTTTAAAAAAGTTGCCCAAGGGTTTTTCCCTTTACCAAGATGCCATTGTGTTGCAGTGTCTGCAAACACTGTAACACAATCCCCCCAGAAGTTGTTCAGTTGATGTTTGCCTCTAGAAAAACTTAGCACCATGCTTACCCCTAGGTCCCCCATGAGCAGGTTTACAGCCTCTGCCCCTCAATTGTGTGTGTGTCTGTCTTCATGTGTATCTTTTGTCTGTGGGGTTGGGTTGCGGGGTCCTGGCGGGGAGGGGGGGTGTTTTTGTGGGGTTCCCTAAATGTAATTCTCTTACTGAGGCTATAATAGAATAAGCCTGTATTACCCAAAAAAGTATTGTATTAAAATAATTTTAAATGTATGGGGATGTCCCAAAAACTTAAAAGTGTAGAAAATGAATTAATAATGAAATTGGGTGGACTGGACCGGTTCTCCCACATCTCGTCCCAGACTGAAATTGAAAAAATGAATGAGCTTGTAAATATCTGTGTCAATATACCTTATTTCCACGTGTAAGATTCCCTTGTAGCATAACTGAATACCAGTAAAAATAATGATTTTATGTTATAAGCGAGATTTACCTAGTGTGAGGTCCCCTGACTGGAAATATGATTAAAAATTTAACAGGTAATAACGGTTCATGTAAAAATTTAAGAGGAAATAGCGGATTTATAGGGAAATTTATCTGGGATTAATTTTATTATGCATTGTTGGTTAAGATGTTTGTTATTAGGGTTGTATGTTTTCCCGTGTTTACCTTGGGACAGTTTTAAGTAATCATGATATGGATTAAATTGAAAGGGGAAGAGGGGTTTGACTTGAGTTTAGTGTTCACTGTGAACCAAAACCATTCACGACTTAGCTTCTGCCCCCGCTTCTTAACCTCAAATATTGACCTACGTATACGGGTTCCTGACCTTCTGGGCTCTCAAAAACGCCCCTTTTGAAATTGTTCTGAAATTTTCTTCCTATAGTTTTTCATTTATTTACCACCCTCTGGCTCGTCTTTTGTTTTTTGCCCTCAGTTATGCTCCATCGCCCCTGTGCCTCGCATTTCAAATAGTCTGTCTTTGATCTATCAACCCTCCGAGTAACGTCCGTCGTTATTGTGCCCCCTCTGGTCCTCTCCTTCAAGATTGTTAGATTTAATGCCTTAAGCACTTCTTTATAGATTCTCACTCAGTTCTAAAAGCGTTTTTCGGGAATGAACTTGAAGCTGATGAGCGTATTCAAGTTAGGCCTGACATAAGACATGTGTGTTAGAGGCAATTGAAAGATTTGCTAGCCTGCATAAGCTGCTCATGTCCAGCGGTTTATATGCTACTGCCGGCCTATTTTTTTCATTTTTTGTAATTTTTTCCCCCCATAACTTATTCACTCGGTCTTCCTTGATTCTCTGCGCTTGTCTAGATTAGATTCCAGTAACCCGGGTTTATTGTAGTGTGTACAAGTCTTCTTGTAGTCTGTGTCCGTCCTTGAGTGTTTTTATTATTCTCATAAGCACACCGCCGTTTTAGACCAGACCCCCTGAAGGCCAGACGCCGTATACAGACCGGACACTGTGCATCGATCAGTGTACTTCAGCTTTTTCTTCGTGCTCCCAATCTAAAAAATATGCACATGGTAAACGCGTTTGGTTGTCACCCATTTTTTTTTTTAGTTTTTAATATTATTATTATTTTAAATAGTAATATTATTATTATTGTGAAACGCTAAATCCGTAAGGGTTTCAGCTTCTGGCAAATGGAAAGGGTGCTGAACTAATGAAGTTTGATACAAGTAATTAAAAATTTTCAACTCCAAGGATCAAGAGCCCCTTTAAGGGCCCCACTACAATCTTCGGGTTTAAAAACAAACGTTCCCAGATTCCATAATTGATTTTTAATTAACTTTAAAATATTTTTCCAAAATTCATAAAACTTAATTAACTCTTTATTTCAGAGTATTTCATATGATTTTCCAATTACGGGAGAAAAATGGTCTAATTAAATTTCCCTATACCATTTTTTAATTTTGTATGCGTAGTAGATATTTGCTTAATTTTAAGATAAAATCAAAAACAACCTTCAATATTAATGTGGTAGTTCAACAATTATATATATATATATATATATATATATATATATATATATATATATATATATATATATATATATATATATATATATATATATAAATAGGGAAATCCCTTTTAATGCTAACTGGGGGCCCCTCATCCCCAGAGAAAGGATAAACATATTTCGGGGGAAAAGGCGAGGTGAGAGATTTCTTTCCCTCACCCCTGTAGTTATGTGTATTTTTTTTAAAACCCCTTTATATGTATGATACAGGGGAAACATCAATATATTCAAAAGTTGTCGGGAGAGGGAACGGAAAGTCAAAACACAAGTCAGCAACTTGGGGTTTGACCCTAGTTTCTCCCCGCAACTGGAAAAAATTAAGACTGTTTATTACAGTTGTGTGCCCCTTTTAACTGTTTGTTGTAAAGCAGCGTTTTTTATAGCTCGTTTTTAGCTTTGGTCCGTTATTTATGAGAATCACCAAGATGTAATTCACCTAGAGGATAATATCAAGGTTTAAAATAATCAATGAAATTAGGATTAAATAAACTCTATGTATACCCCAAAAATGAACATCTCGCTGTGTTTATACCCCAAGAAATGCACATCTCAGTGTTTTACCCCTTTTTTGTAGAGTGTTTTTTTTTAGTTTGGTTGGTTAGGGCACTTTGAGGCCACCAGTCAAGAATATTTTAATCTGTAAAATATGATTCCAAATAAATTCTCAGCGTTTATACAGAAAGAGATAAACCTGTTGATGTATATTTGTGATGTATTGATAAATAGCTGGTAGTGGTGTTTCGTTCTGGGTGTTTCTAACAGCCAGTTACAATTCCCGGATGTTTGCTACCAGCCAAAAAACCTCTATATATAATGTGTGTGTGTGTGGCCGATTAGGTAAAACTTGCGATTTTGGCTTAAATGGCAACGATCTTCTTGCCATATAAGACGGGAAAAATTTTTGGCAATAATTTCGCAAAATCATTCGAACCCAACGAAAAAAAAATATTTCATTGTGTTTGTTTATTATTAAATTATTGTAAACGTATCTAAAATATATTTGTTGGGGTTAAGGGGTAAATTAAATTGGCTTGTTGTAATAAGGTTAGGTAGGTTTTCAAAGTTTCTCTTGGTACAAATTTATAAATTCTTACATTAACATAAATGAAAAAAAAAATATCTTTAAACTATAAGGAAAATTTTAGAAAAGGGTTTAAATTTTTGATGAGTTCTTGCTTTGAACCCGTTTTTTAATTTAAAAAATATATATATATATGTCGTGCCGATTAAAAAACCCATTTCTTAAATAACCTCACCTTGCCATATAAGACAAGTGAAAATTTGTTATCAATAATTTCGAAAAACATTCTGAAATAACAAAAAATATATTTCATTGTGTTTGTTTTTATTAAAATAATGTTAACTATCTAAATTTTGTTGGGGTTGGCAAATTAAATTACTTGTTGTAATAAGGTTAGGGGGTTTTCAAAGTTTCTCTTGGTACAAAAAATTTTAAATTTTTCATTAACATAAAAGAAAAAAAAATCTTTAAACGTATAAAAGAAAATTTTAGAAAGGACTTAATTTTAGATGAGTTCTTGCTAATTGACCAGTTTTACCTAATCAAAAACATATATATATATATATATATATATATATATATATATATATATATATATATATATATATATTATAATATAAACTATTTTTAAATTTTTTATTAAAAATGCCTTTTCCCCACCAAGGCAGGGGGGCCCCAAAAAAGAAAAACTTGAATCATCATTCACTCCATCATGTCTTGCCAGAGGCATGCTTACACTACAGTTAAAAAGGGACTTTAACATCCCTCCTTCCCAGAGTGCAGACACTTTTTCCCTCCCCAGGACTCAAGTCCGGCCTGCCTTTTCCCCTGAATCCTTCATAAATGTTTTTTATTTCCACCCCAACAGCACGAAAATTAAAAACCATTTGTACCCATTCACTCCTATCAAATACGCTCATGCATCTTGCTGGGGGCCCCAAGCCCCTCGCACACAAAACCTCCTTTCCCCCCTCCCCCCAAACCCTTTTCCTAGGCCACCCCTACCCCGTTTTTCCTCCCTACAGATTTATACACCCCGAAGTCATTCTATTTTGTTCCATCCTCTCTACATGTCCAAACCACCTTAAAAACCCCCTCCTCAGCCCTCTGGATAATAGTCCTGGTAACCCGCACCTCCTCTAATTTCCCCCCTACAAATTTCCCTGCATTATATTCCACCACTTGATCTCAGACTGCTTCCACTGCCCCAGCCTTCTCCTTGTTGCAACATTCACCACCCATGCTTACCCCCATATAAGAGTGTTGGTATAACTATACCTAACTTCCCTCTTTGCTTCCATGGACAAGTTCTTTATCTCCACAGACTCCTCATATATATATATATATATATATATATATATATATATATATATATATATATATATATATATATATATATATTTTGGTGTGTGTGTGGTGGTGGTGGTAGGTAGGTAGGTAGGTATAAAGGTGTATGAAGTATTCTGTTTTATTTCACATTTAATCATATTACGATAAACTTTATAAATAATAGGCGATGTTAGTCTGGGGGATTTTCATAATCATATTCCAGTTATATCGTAATAAGGAATCTTTTTGATGATATAATTTAATCTTGTACATATTAATAAGGAGATGGAAAAATTTTGTAAAATATTTATCTTTAATGTAACGTAGATAACGTTATGGACTTAAGGTATTTTAATTGTACTTTTCTTAGTTATTATATATAAACACAGACTTTATACACAAATAAATTACCATGACCTTTATTCAAAGGAAATAAATGGTATAAAATACCGACACAATGGAAAAATAAACACATAAGCGTATAATTTATCCTTTATTGTAACTTTCGCCCCCGCAATTCTTTATCAGTCCCAAAAAAAACATGAGTATTTTAGGATTTAGTCAGGTGTAGAATGTTGGTGTGTCAGGTGTAGAATGTTGGTGTGTCAGGTGTAGAATGTTGGGTCATGAGAATGTTGGGTCAGGTGGGAATGTTGGGTCAGGTGGAGAATTTGGGTCAGGTTTAAATGCTGGGTCAGGTGTAGAATGTGGGTCCAGGTGTAGAATGCGGGTCAGGTGTAAGAATGCTGGGTCCCGGTGTAGAATGCTGGGTCAGGTGTAGAATGCTGGGTCAGGTGTAGAATGCTGGGTCAGGTGTAGAATGTTTGGGGCAGGTGTAGAATGTTGGTGTGTCAGGTGTAGAATGTTGGGTCGGTGGAGAATGTTGGGTCAGGTGGAGAATGTTGGGTCAGGTGGAGAATGCTGGGTCAGGTGTGAATGCTGGGTCAGGTGTAGAATGCTGCATGGACAGTCTTCAAAGTAGGGTGATAGTTAAAACCTTGGGTAACAAAAAAAAGAGATTGGACAAGTAAAAGAACAAAAGAAAGGGGGAACACTGCAACAGGCCTTTAATATAAATATGATCAATAAAGTTATGCGTCTTTATTTTCCGAGACGATTATTGTTTTGACTAGAATACTTAAAGTTTCTTAACACATGAGAAGTTCTATAAAAGAAAGTTTCACCAGATCTCACAATTTCTGGTGACTTAAAGAATAAAGCTCTAGCCCAAAAGCTCTCAATTTGTTAAAATGAGTAAGCAATGAAGACCTCTATACCCAGAGGGTGCTGTACTGTCTCTACACTCACCTCTGACATAAGCCCCGACAGGCAGTAGTAACCAGAGGTCAGGTCAACAAACATTAAAGGGGACCACTGGAAAAATGATCCATCCAATATATATATATGGGGGTCCACCTCTGGTGCAAATTGTGGGACCATAGCCTCGGAGAAGTGGAAAAAAAGGCTTCAAGGAAGAATATATATATATATATATATATATATATATATATATATATATATATATATTTTTTTTTTTTTTTTTTTTCAACAAGTCGGCCGTCTCCCCACCGAGGCAGGGTGACCCAAAAAAAAAAATCCCCAAAAAAAGAAAAAAAAAACTTCCACCAACACTTTCACCACACTCATACACAACCCTGTCTTTGCAGGGGGCTCAGATACGACAGCTGAGAATAAGTCCCTCCCAGCTTCACTATCCCAGCCCCTCCTTTAAAGTGCAGGCATTGTACTTCCCTTTTCCCAACCCAAGTCCAACTAAATCAATTAACTGGCCCCTGAATCCCTTCACACAATGTTACCCTGCTCACACCCAACAGATCGCATCCCATGCCCCAGCCTCCTCCTCGCTGCAGCATTTGAAACCCATGCTTCACACCCATATAAGAGTGTTGGTACCACTATACTTTCTACTTTCCCCTTTTTTCCTCCAGGGATAACTTTTTTTGTCTCCACAGATACCTCAATGCACCACTCCCCTTTTTTTCCTTCATCAATTCTATGGTTAACCCACCCTTTCATAAACCCACCCCTGACACTAACCCCAAAATCTGAAACATTTACTTCTTCCATAATCCCTCTCCCCAATGTGATATCCAATTTTCTTTATTTAAATCGTTTGATCCCCTCATCACCTTACTTTTTCTATGTTCATTTTTAACTTTCTACCTTTACCCCTTTCCCCAAACTCGTCCACTAACCTTTGCAACTTTTCTTTAGAATCTCCCATAAGCACAGTATCATCAGCAAAAAGTAACTGTGTCAACTCCCATTTGCTTTTAATTCTCCATAATTTAATCCCACCCCTCTCCCCAACACCCTAGCATTTACTTTTAAAACCCCCATCTATAAATATATTAAACAACCATGGTGACATTACACAACCCTGTCTAAGACCTATTTTTACCGGGAAGTAATCTCCCTCCTCCACACCCTAACCTGAGCCTCCTATCCTCATAAAAACTCTTTACAGCCTTCAGTAACTTACTACCTATTCCATACACTTGCAACATTTGCCACATTGCTCCCCTATCCACTCTATCATATGCCTTTTCTAAATCCATAAATGCAAAAAAACTTCCTTTTATCTAAATACTGTTCACATATATGCTTCACTGTAAACACTTGATCTACACATCCCTACCCACTCTAAAGCCTCCTTGCTCATCTGCAACCCCTCTTGTCTTACCTCTAATTCTTTCAATAATAACCCTGCCAAAACTTTACCTGGTATACTCAGTAAACTTATTCCCCTATAATTTTTTCACTCTCTTTTTTCCCCCTTTCCCCTTTATATAAAGGAACTATACATGCTCGCTGCCAATCCCTAGGTACCTTCCCCTCTTTCATACATTTATTAAACAAAAATACCAACCACTCCAGCACTATATCCCCCCTGCTTTTTTAAAATTTCTGTCATGATTCCGTCAATTCCAGCTGCTTTACCCCCTTTCATTCTACGTAACCTCACCCCCTCCCCCCCACACTTGTTTTCCCCGCAAAAATTTCTTGACAGAGCCTCTCCCGTTCTTTCATCCGTTCTTCTTTTGCACTCTCTCCACCACCCCCCTTCACCTTTCTTTTACTCTCCAATCCCCCTGTCTTCTCTAACACTTCTGTTTTGTAAAACCCTCATAAGCTACCTTTTTCTCTTTTATCACACCCTTTCTTCTTCATTCCACCCCTCCCCCTTTCCTCCCACCCACCCTCCTATAACCACAAACTTCTGCCCCCCATTCTAATACTGCATTTTTAAAACTATCCCCAAATCTCTTCAACCCCCCCTACTCCTACTTGCACTAGCCCCCTTTCTGCCAATAGTTGCTTATATCTCACCCCCTTCCTCCTCCCCTTGTTTATACACTTTTACCCCTCTCTTACTTGCTGTTGCCATTTTCTTTTTTTCCCATTCCTTTTACTCTAACTGTAGCTACAACCAAATAATGATCCCGATATATCCGTTGCCCCCCTATAAACATGTACATCCTGAAGCCTACCATCAACCTTTTTTCCAAATACATAATCCAACAAACTACTTTCCTTACCAAAAGCCCCCGTATTCATTTCCAAACCTCTTTTTACACATAGCTCAATTTGGCTCCCCCTTTACATTTACCCCTGGCACCCCAAATTTACCTACTACTCCATCCCAAAATTTTTACCCCTTTAGCATTAAGATCCCCAACCACAATTACTCTCCTTGGTTCAAAACTCCCCACACACCCTCAACATTTAAAATTTTCTCTCTCCTCTACACTTCTCTCTTCTCCAGGCATAAACACTTTCTATAACCCACTTTTTTACATCCAACCTTTTTTTTCTACAAAACCTTGAATTTATACATTTATATTCCTTCTTTTCCTGCCATAACTGATTATTCAACATTATTGCCCTCCTTCTTTAGCTCTAACTCTATTTGAAACCCCTGATCTAATCCCATTTATTTCTCCCCACTGAAACCTCCTACCCCTTCAGCTTTGTCTCACTTAAAGCCAGGACATCAGCTTCTTTTCATTATAACATCTACAATCATCTCTTTTTATCATTCGCACAACATCCACGCACATTCAAACATCCCACTTTGACGATTTTCTTCTTCTTCTTTTTAGTAAGCTATACAGGAAAAGGGGTTACTAGCCCATTGTTCCCGGCATTTTAGTTGACTTTTTTCAACACGTATGGCTTACGGAGGAAAATTCTTATTCCACTTCCCCATGGATATGAAAGGGAAAAGCAATAAGAACAAGAACTATTAAGATAAAATCAAGAAAACTCAGATGAGTGTGTATACAATAAACGTGTACATGTTTGTAAAATGTAATATTATAAAGCTGATTAACATCGTTTTTGCTATTCGATGATAATCGCAATCAATATTAGATAGATAACACAACTCAAGACAAAATAGAGAAACTGCATCTGGGGGTAACAGTCACATTGGTGTTTTTCCCCCAAATGAGGATGACCATGGGAAAAAATTCCCCCTTACTTAGCTGTCTTCCCATTAATGACCCAACAGTAACTCAAGCTAAAATTAACCATCTTCACCGGTCTGACATTATTATAATTACTGTTTTCACTAGAAAGGGGGTAAATCCCATTGGGGTTTTACGGCGCTAAACCAGAATTAAAATATTTGGATATATTGAGGGAAAAAACTGGGATACCCTTTTTTGCTCCGAAGCTAACTTTTTTGCCCCATGGGTCGTCTCCCACCAGTGGTGACCCCACGAAAGGAAAACATTTTCCTGTCATTCAATCAGTGTCTTGGCAGAACGCTCTTAACATCACGGTTCAGAAGACCTCCAAAATGTAACATCCCACCCCTCCTTTGGGTTCTAATTTTTATTAAATCTGTTCTTTTTTGTAGTTGAATGTTTTTGTTTA
>WNWK01051158.1:0-12582 GCA_009830355.1 Cherax destructor
AATTGCTTAAGTATTGAGCAAATTGCTGATGAACAAAATGGGGTGGATATCATTCGCGTGATGTCCGGAATTTGGGGGATTTAGACAAACTCAATTCCTGGTCGAAAAATGGCGATCGTTCAATGTAGATAAATGCAAAGTTCAAAGCGGGGGAATTTTTAAAACCCCCTGCCCTCCAGCAATAATTATGAACTCACCCGTACAAAAAGAAAAGGGTTTTGGGGGTTATGTGCAGCAACCTCAAAAAAGTCACTGCCTGCGAAAAAATAAACAAATGATTCTGGCTTTATATAAAAAGTGTGCCAAAGTGGAAATTTAGCTTTATACATCATTAGAAAGGGTTCACCTAGTTTTGCGCTCAGTTCTAGTCTCCTTTTCAGAATGGAAAAAAATTCGTTAGAAAACATTTGCGCGAATGACAAAGTTAATTCAAAACTTAAATCTTCCGTATGAAAAAAGTTAAAGCCTTAATTACATTCCTTGTAAGGGGCGAAGAAGGGGGGAGACATGATCGGGTATATAAGGGGAAAGATGGGTATTAATAAGGGGATTAAATGGGTCTTGGGGATGACTCCCCAAAAAGGGGGACCAAATAATGGATTAAAATTGGATAAGTTTAGTTTAAAAAGGTTTGGAAAATTTTGGTTTTGGGAAATAGGGTAGTTGATGGTGGAACAGTCTCCCTGTAGGGTTTTGAAGTGGACCTTGGGTAGTTTAAATTTAGGTTGGATTATTATTATTATAATCAAATGGCCCTAAACCACAAGGGTTATACAGCTGCGGTTTGTGGATGGGGGAAAGGTGATTGTAAGGGGAGATGGACGTTTAAAGGGGTAGGGAGTGCAAGATGGTTGGGAGTGCGGGGTGGGGGGTAGGTCGGTAAAGGGACGGGGGGAGGTGAAATAATCTTCAGGTTTGTGTGTAAGTCAGTTTCTGTAAAAAATAAACAAAAAGTCAGGTTTAAAAAGGGGTCCTCTGCAAGAAGGAAGGTAAAGAAAGGGGCAGGGAACTCTTAGGTAAATTCTGCGTGCTCGTTGATAAGTGGGCATCCACGGGATTTGCAGACCTGGAACCTGACAATCTCCAGAGAGGGGGGGCCTCTCCATGAGATACCCGTGAGAAAGGGCGGGTCCCCTCAAAAACGGGAGAGAGTAGTCTCCCAACCTCGATTTTGGGGAAAAAAAGAAACCTAAAAGGGGTTTAAAAGAATGAAGTTTGTTATTCAGCGGTCGACCAGCTTTTTTTGCGGGGGAAGGTGGGGGCGCCCCAAAAATAGTCCGTAAAAGGGAACACCTATATGAAACTGGAAGGTCATGTAGGGCCCCCCGGGGCGGTCTGCCTGTTCATTGCCCGTCGTCAACATGACCGGGGCCCCAAAAAAAAACAATTCTTTATGCGCTAAAGATCTCCCAAAGGGGGATCGAAGAACAGGGGTGAGGTGTATCAATTTTACGGATAGCCTGTAAGCACTAAGAGTCTGAAACGAAAAAATGGTGACTCAGGGTTGAAAAATACGGATAAGTCCACAAGAATGGCTACATTAGTAAATAACGGGGTTGTGCCCTCGTACAACGCCCGTCAAACACTGCTCGAATCCGGCCGTAGGTACAATGGATGATCAGAGACCTGAACGTCTAGTGAACATTGATGAGTTGCCGCTCAGAGAACAAACCGTGAGTGGTGGCCAATCAAACCTGGTTGATGGCCTTCTGGAGGGAAACTGCAGTGGTAGTCAGCACCTGCAAGCTGGCAAGTCATCCACAGGCCGATGACCAAATACTGGATGGAGGCAGATGCCAGATTATTTATAGCAGCAGAAAGTGTTGTGCTCAGAGCATCCCTGAGGGACACCTTCCTTGGGCCAATTCCAGGGAGTTCATTACTAACGGACGGAAATGTCTGTCAAGAGGCCTTAAGAATGGTAGGTTGCCTCGGAGGCTAAAGTGGGCCTGGGCCCAGGAATATTATATCTCAAGTTGTGTCATAAGCCTTCTCAAGGTCGAAAGATGGCGATAACAGAATGGTTATTCGCAGGCATGCAGAATATACGTGTCAAGCGCAGCAAGGGGGTCAATATTTAGAAACGGCCCTTATGGAAGCCATATTGACTGGGGAGAGATTTGTGGCGGGTCTCCCACAAGCATCAAACGTCTAGTAACTGGGCGTTCCATCTTGCCAAGTATGGTAAGAGGGATGGGACGGTAGTGAGAGGGAATCACGTCCGTGAGTACTTGGTTTTGAAAGGAGAACAATAGCGAGCTACAGCTGGGGAAGAACTCCCTTGACCATATGATTAAGAGTCGTAGGGAGTTCTTCCCCAGTGAAGTCTGCTGTATTCTCCTTTGCCAGTGGACGTATTCCATCCACCAGTGTCTCCACAGGCTGATTAACTGGGCGTTTGATATTGTGTTGAAGCTCTGTGGTCTCTCCCTGAACATGTGGCTTCCATAAGGAGCCGTTGCTTGACCTTGCTAGTGCATATATTCGTAATGCCTTCCATGATAACCCATTCAGTTATCACCTTTCGACCTTATGACACAGCAGGCACTCGAGGAAGCAACTACAAATTCATGAGTGACCTCTTTCTGCTAGCTATCTTGGCATCTATTCTCCCATCTATGTGGATGACTTTATATAACTATGCTTAGTGCTGACTCTTCTCACCTCCCGAATTCCACCAGCATGCCCATCAACCGGGGCTCAGTGAGCCACCTCACGAGGTTTCAAACTCATCAATGCAGTTCACTAGACGTTCAGTGATGCTCTGATCATCCATTGTACCTGCCTCTGACTCCGTATCCAGAAGCGGCCTTATCTGGAAGCCTCACATTACTCTCTGAAGACGACAACCGGCTGAACCTTCTTAAAAACCCATAAGCACGCTCTTTCATGAGGGCTGATGTGAAACTCTCCTATACATTCTTCGTGCCAGGCTATTCAGCTGCTCCCTGTACTGCTCAGCCTGTATGCAAGATTCTTCGGTGAAAATGCCTCTATCTAGTATTCCATCCTTTGATAGATAGAATGCACATGCGTCGCTATTATCAAATCTCATGACCTCCTTATCCTTCCGTAACATGGGATTGACCTGTTGTGGCGCTCTTAGCTGATGGAGCATAACACTTTGGATCACTTTTCCATGTAGATCTGCATTCACTCGTGTCTTTCCTTCAGCTCCCACCTCATATGTTCATGTGACATCTCACCACTGGGGAGGATGACTATTCCTCACGCTGTGCGCCCAACTACTGCGGCGGCTTCTCGCTCTTTCCCATGCCCATCGCGGTGCTCACCGATGGTTCAAAGATCAGCGTCAGTCACTGTGTTCCGGTACGAGGCATCTATTGCCTCGGCTAACAGTATTGCATCTATGCCTGAGTCACCATTTGTGGTGATTTCTTTCCTTGAGTAAACACGAAGCTATCAGTCGTGCACCTCACCCTAGTTGTAATCACCTTTGGTGGCAATGTCTTTGCATAAAATATTGTTTTGTTATGTTGTTGTGCAGGAAAAATGGTGAGCAGACACCCTGCTCTTGCAGCGATCAGCATGACCTTCCGGTTTCATATATAGTGTTCACTCACTGAGTTCCCCACCGTGGCTGACCTGCTGAATAACAAGTATTACGAGCCGGTTATGATTTCTGGCCTTCTTCTTGTCTGTGAGAGGTCTCAGTCTTCCATCGACCACTGGATCAGGTATCTCGACTCCTCTGTGTCGAGGCATATCAGCGGCACGCCAGTACCTCCAGCGTGTCTTGCCTGCGTGCCTTCCTTTCTTGCGAAATGAATCGCGACTTTTTGACAGAAGTGACACTGAAAGATATACCTCTGGCACCTCCCTCAGTCTGCCTCGTCTCTTGCTTACCCTCCCCACCCCTGCCACGTCATCTTGCACTCCATACCACTGTCGTCCATCCACCTCTTGCAACTCCTCTCCTGCCATCCTACAACAATATAACACTGTGCCCAACGCTTCCTGTGATTATAATAATAATCAACCTGTCATGTGGCTGGGCATTCCCTTACCAACTTCAAACACCTGTCCTTGGTGAGCTCCATGCTTCGGTTGAGCATAATACACCCAATATGCCCATCTTTCCACTTGCCTGCCTCATCTCCCTCACATTCTGTTAAGGAGTCTTCAATCTTTCTTTGAAGGTCATTAGATCGCTAAATATTTTCTAACATTATATCCATTCTAAAAATGGAGACAAAACAAACTGCACTAATCTAAAGTGAACTTTCACCTAATATGGCTGTAATAACCGCTGGACTGTTGCTTACATCTTAACTTTTATTTCTTCAAGCTTAAGTATTTGTGCTTACCTGCTTCAATCTAAGCATTCTGTGCGACTGGTCTATAATATAAGCTGACAGGCTCTTCAGGGTTATGAGCATTCCCGGCACTGAGCAGTATCTACGTGAGCTGCATCTGCCATTTTCTGACCGAGAGTGGTTGTCTATAAATCCTCCTGAGATTCATTGACATCTGCGTCTGAATGACCATCTACTAACCAATATTATGTACTAATATTATAGATATCATTATAGAACATAAGGGATGAATGCGTAGTCCTGTCTTTCGAAAGAGTGTGAAGAGAGAATTTTGAAATGTTAAGCGTAAATGAAGGTAGTGAGACACAAATGCTAGCGGCAGCAAATTGCCAGAGCAGCAAATGACAATGAAGGCTGATTGAGCTTTGTATGAAAAGGGAATTTAATTATAGGTAATACATATTTTAAGAAAAAGAGAATGAAGATATGATAATGAGCGTAATGACAGTTTGTTGAACTGCTGATAAAGGCTGTTGAAACTCGGGTGGCATAAACTATATATCGAATCACTTTAGTGGTGTGATTGGGTTTGCCGTCAAGAAGCAGATGAGATACAGAAAATGAAATCGGCAGTAAGAGAAGGTAAGGCTATAAACTTAAAGAAGAGCAACTATTGAGGTGATGAATCGTATGAGTGTTAAAATAATGGTAAATTGTTCGGCATGATCATTGTGGTGGTGTTGATGTAGGTAATGAAGAAGAAGTTGGCATATGAGTGATACATATGGAGAGAAAAAGTAAGAGTGGTGAATGTAAGGGAGAATGTGTTATCGGCAAATTTTGTTGAATAAGAAAAAAATTTGAATAGTAATAATTGAGAAACTGCTAAATAATTTGACGTTAAAATAAGAAGTTGTAATGGAGGGTGAAGTATGGAAAATGGAAAATGTTACAATTTGTTAGAAGTAATGACTGTATGAGCAGGAAAGTCTTTAATGAGAATGATAGTAGTGTGGAAGTTGAAACGTGAAGTAAATGAGTGAGATTGATGAGATAAAAATAAATGTTAAAGCATGAGTGAGCTGGCAGTGGTGTGCTATCAATAAATGTATGGAGAAGAGTAGTACTGGGATTGGCAGAGAAGCATGTGTGTTCTTATGTAAAACGAAGAAAGTGCAGAAGTATTGATGTGCCTGGTAAAGTGTATGAACGAGTTCTATTATTGAAAATTTGAAGTAAAACTTATTCTTATTATGAGAAACACACATTGCAGGGAAGAGTGATGATTTTGTCCTGACATTGGATTTGATTCTTTTGTTGGATGCAAATCTTGTTACTCACATTTTATTATTATTATTTACATTCGAAGACGATAATATGTGATGATGTATGTGTATAACAGCAAGTGTGTGAATACAGTGGCTATAGTGTTTTCAGTATTTGAATGATGTTTTGTGGCATTGAAAAAAAACATATGTTAGGAGTAAATGGGGAAGGCAGCTCTTGCAGGTGAATGGGAGGAAGGTGAAAACGTGAAAAGGATTTTATGGGATAGTGGCTCAGGCAAGTGTGTGAGAGAGAGAGACCTTCCCAGTAAAAGTGGGCATAAGACAAGATGTGTGATGTCACCGTGATTGTTCAATATATTATAGATGAGATTGTAAGAAAATGAATGTCAAGTCTGGCCCAGAGAGCGCTAAGGCGCAAAGTGAGGTATCTGGTGCTGCTGATGTTCTGTGCTGAAATTCTGTGCAGAAGGTGATGAATCAAGTGTGAAGAAAAGTGAGAAAGTGAATATGAAATAAGTGATAAGTCTGCTGCAAAAATAATTGACAGAAAGACAGATCTATCAGGTGAGTATGGTGATGTATTCGAATATTTGGTGAACATAGTGATCTCTCAGGTGAGGTGGAATGCTATCAATGGAGGGAAAAGAACGAGTGGAGGCACCAGTCTGTGGAAGACAAGAACCATCATGAGTAAGGGGAATGTGTAGTATATAGTTATACCAACGCTCTTATAGGTGTGGCATGGTGATATTCTTGCAGCAGAAGCTGGAGCACAGTAAGAAATCTCCCATATCTGAGTCATCTGTGATGTGATATAATCTTGAAAGTCAGAGGTGATAAGGAAGTCAATTGCAGTGTCCAGAAAGAAGCTGAGAAATGTTAGTGGTTTGAACATGTGAAATGAACAGATATTCGAGAGATGTCAAGTATCTTGAAGTGAGAGAAAGAGCGAAGATGAAGATCAGACAGAAAGAATTGGAGAAGTGAAGTTTTTGTGCGAGAGCTTCCAGCAGGCATGTGTGGCATGATAAGTGAGCATGGAGGCATGGTTTGTAAACGGCGTGCTGTTGGAGTGTGAGCAAAGTAACATTATGAAGGATTCAGGAAACTGACAGTGGACTTGAGTTCTGGAGATAGAAGCCGGCTTGAAGGAGGGAATGGTTTTCAACTGTAATTGTAAGCGCACCCTTCTGCAGCGAAGACAGTGATGGAATTGAGATGAAGATCTTCAGTCTGTCTGACGAAATCGACGTGTGTTAATAAAAAAAAAAAAAATTATAAACTTTATAGAAGCTCTGAGCAATTGATCTATTAGTAAAAGAATTAGATATTGTTTGATTTGTGGGCTTTGTTAGTGCACATCAGAGACTGTTAAAGAAAGTGTTTGCTCGCGGCATTGAAGAAAAGAAGTGTTTAGTGGATCATCCATGGCTCACCAATAGGAAAGCAGAAGTAATGAGTTAAATCTGAGTGAAGATATGTGGTGTTTATATATAAATGACCTTGACGAAGGAAATACGGTGGTATGAGCAAGAATTCGCTGATGACACGAAGATAAGAGCAAGGATAATCATTCAGACGTGATGTCATGAGAACTAGGGAGTGGGTAATTCTGGTCGAAAATGTGGAAGTGCAGTTGCCAGATGTCTGGATTGAGAATGTTCGCGAAGCTTCTTTCCTACCAATATGTTGAATAATATATGAAAAGATCTAAATTATGATGTATCGCGTCAAATCAAACAAATAAATTACTAAGTTATATCCAGAGATAATGACAACAGAAATCAGCGAGTTATCTTACGAAACTTCTCCCATCATTAAATAAGAGCCTCACTGATGTAAGCTCTGATATCCATTACCAAATGGAGCAAACTACAAGCTGCATTTATGTTCTGGGTGGGCCTGTGTGAGTGCGCCAAACCACTAACATGGGCATGCGGAAGCCTTCTGTAACTTTCTTTCTGAGACCTGAAATTACGTGATATGTTTTACTTATTGTACTTGAAATTCTTATCTGTTTGGAAAAGATTGCCCATTTTATACAACTATCGTCTTTCTCAAACCTCTTTTAAATCTTTGTCGCTGTGTTCCTATTTTTTTGCTTTAAACTTTATGAAGGAATTTTTGATTTATGGACCTTCCAGCTTCAGAGCAGTTATCCCATTGAACTGCATCAGCACTTTTCCGACCACGAAAATTAGTTTATTAAATCTTCCTGGTCTATGACATCTATGTTTGAAGATCAATTATCCTACCTATCTTCGTGTCGTCGGCGAATTTGCTCATATCACTATTAATTCCCTCATCAAATTGATATATATTATAATAACAATGGGCTAAGACTGATCCTGAAGTAGATTTCCTTATTTACAAGTCCCCATTCGGGTTTAACCCCATTCATGCACTCTGCAAACTTTATATTGGTGAGCCATGACTCGATCCATGACCTTTTCCCAATGCGAGGCTGCCCACTTTCTTTAACAAGTCTCTGGTGGTACTCTATCAAAAAGCCTTACTAAGTCTAAATAAAGTTCCTTTTTGCTTTCCCTTTAAAGGGGCCTGCACTCATCAGGACCGGCGATTTTTTTTGTTTCATCGGTCCAGCTGTTTTAATCATTTCCTGGTGACTGTGATATTACAAAAATTTTTTCTTCTTCTGGGCTCTGTAAAAATTATGGGATATTATTAATGTCTTCCTGTTGAAAACCGAGGAAAATTTATTAAAAATAGCCATATCATTCTCTTGTCAAGTAAGACCCCCAAAAAGTTTTTTTTAAGGGGACCTATCTTATCCTAACTTTTGTTCTATAAACCTGAAAAAACTTTTTGGGTTAGTTTTGAATCCTACCTTTAATTTCATAGTCCGTTTAATTTTCTTATTCCCTTTTCGTCCTCTTAATGTCAAGTATACTGTTTTATAAGATGACCCTCCCTCTTTTTATCTTTCTTTCTGCCCTAAAAAAGATATTTGAGCCTATTTTTCCCATCCATTTTGGGTCATTTCTACTTGATCTAATTTCTTTATACGGGATAAATTTCTTGGCAGCCTGTATAGTGTTAAGAAAAATGTCTGATATCTTCTTCACCCCAGTCCACAGTTGATAAATGTTCTCTAAATCCATTATAATCTCAAACGAAAATCTGGACCATTACTGAATTTCCTCTATCATACATCCATTCAATCAAAGGTAATTGACTTGTGGTCCTTGGGCAGTTCCTCTGTAAATTTTTAAATTATTAACAAAGGGTTTTCCCTTTCTTGCCAGAACAAGTCAAGTGGGGTTTTTCCCTTGTGGGGTTTTGTTCAAACTGCTTCAAAAAAAATCCTGAACACTTTAAAAAGTCGTTGGGGTTTAAAATTTCCCTGCCGAAATTCCAATCAATCTGACTAAAGTTAAAGTCCTAAATTACTATCGTGTCTGTGGCTTAACAATTTCCTCCCAAAGTAGTCTCCCTTGTTCCCCATTTAAATTTGGAGGAAGTAAATACCTAAAATCAATTTTCACCCTCTGAAAATTCTATCAACAACTCTGTATGTGTTAATTCAACTTTATCCTTTTTTTTGCACAATTTAAATGATCACGGACATAAAGACCCCCCCCAATTTCCCCAAGTTAATTTGGAAAAAAATGTTTGACAGGGGGGGATTTTAATTAAAAGTCTAGATTCCCCAAAAACCAATAAGTTTCAAATTAATGATTTTTTTTTTGATTTTGGGGAAAAATTTGGAACCCCCCCTTTTTTTTGTTTGTAGTTTTTATAACCATTCTGCCTTTTTTAGGTCCAGTTTACTATACCTTATTTCCCAAATGGTGAAAAATGAAAAAGGAGATGCGGGTTAATTAGATAAATGCAAAGTTCGCTCGGTGTCCTCCCCAAACACTTATAAGAAATAACGCAGAACAATTCAGAAGGACTTGGGGTGATGGTGGCACAGCCTTAAACCAAAAGCAATGCCTGGGGTACGTAAAAGGCAAAAGGTCTGGAAGTTTATATCCCAAAATGTTGGGACAGAAGTCAGGGGTTATATTACAGCTTTATACCCTCATTAGTAAGGCCTCACCTAGATTACCCGGCTTTCTGGTTCCATATTCAGAATGGACATAAATTCGTTGAAAACATTCAGCGTAAAAATGACTAAAAATTTAAAACATGGGATTAAATCTTCCTTGAAGATTGAAGACCTAATTACATTACTTGTGGGGCGTAGAATGAGGGGGACATGATCGGGGGTATACAAATTGGAAAATTTATAAAAAAGGGGATATAAATAAGGTCTTGAGATATCTCTCCAGAGAACCCCAATAATGGTTCAAAATTAATAAGTTTAGATTTAAAGGATATAGGGAAAGTATTGGTTTGGAAATAGGGTAGTTGATGGGGTGGAACAGTCTGCCTAGTAAGTTGTGAAGCTAGGACCTTGAGTAGTTTCAAATTTAGGTTGGATAAATTCATGGTGAGGGGTTGGATTTGAGTGGGACTCATGCATGAGGTGGGTAAGAATTGTCCAAGCTTGTTTCTTGGGTAGCATTGAAAGTGGGTTGGGCAAAAATGTTCTATTAAAAATTAGGACTGGTGTGGGGACCTGCTAGTGTGGGCCAACGGGCCTGCTGCAGTGTTCCTCCTTTCTTATGTTCTTATGTTCTTATGAAGATAGGTAGGTTTAATTTTTGGGGGGAATTTCGGGAACCGGTAAAAAAGGGCACGGAATTTTTTAAAAAAAAAGGGGGGATTTGAAAAACTCCAAATTTTCCCCCTTGGGTAAAAAAAATTTGGGCAGGGGGCGGGTTCAAATGTAAAAAAAATGCAAAGTTTTAAAAAAAAACCGGGGAATTTTTTGGTTCAAAACCCCCCTAGCACCTACCCAAAGTTATTTGTTAAAAACTAAAACTAAAGAAGGAAAAGGACTGGGTTTGGGGCCCCCAAGGCCCCTTCCAAACCAATCAAAAATTTTTCCCCCCTTAAAAGCTAAAAAGGAAATTTTAAAGCAAAAATAGTTTTTGGGAATTTATAACCAAAGAAAAAAGGGCCCAAACCAAGGGAAGTTCCCCCTTATTTTTAAAAAAATTTTTTATCCCCAAATTTTAAAAAAGTTAGAGGCCCAAACCTAGATTTTTTTCCACCCCTTTCCCAGTTTTTTGGTCCCCCCATTTTCCCCAAGGAATGGATTTTTTTTAAATTTTCGTTAGAAAACATTCACCCCAAAGGGGAATGACCCAAAGGTTATTTATCCCATTGAAAAAAGGGAAATCCTTCCTTTTAGAAAAAGAATTTGGGAAAAAACCCTTAAATTAACCATTCATTTTTGTAAGCGAAGAATGAGGGGGGCATGATGACTTTTGGGGGTTTTAAAGGGAATCCCCAAAAATAGAACTCTGTAAACCCCCTTAAAAAATTTTTAAACCTATCTCTTCAAACGGGTGGTGGGTCGTGGAAGATGGCTAATGTAATTCCTATTTTTAAAGGGGGGGGACAAGTCGTTCCCCATCAAATTACCGCCCAATAAGTCTAAACATAAATTGGGGCAAAATTACTGGGAGTAATTAAAAATTTTGATAACATAAGAAGCCATCTCGATAGGCATAATTTGATTAATGATACTCGTGGGTTTTTAAAGGGGCCCTTCCTGCCTTTTAAATAATTTGTTAACTTTTTTTAGGGGGGGTTTGAGGGAGTTGATAATGATAAAGAATTCGATATCGTTTTTTTTGGTTTTAGTAAGGTTTTTTATAAATCCCATCATAGACTGTTAAAGAAAGTGGCTGCTCATGGCATTGGGGAAAAGTGTTGTCATGGATCAGTCATGGCTCCCCCCAATAGGGGGCAGGGGGTGTGCATAAATGGGTTAAAAACAGGGGGGGGATCTGTAACAAGTGGCGTTCCTCAGGTCGGGTTTTTGGGCCCCCTTGTTGTTTTTTAATATATATTTACCTTGACGGGGAATTTCTAGTGATGTGAGCAAATTCCTGTTTTCCCGAAAATGGGGAGGATAATCGATTCAGCGTAGATGTCCCGTGAGCTGCAGGAGGATTTGGGCCCCGACTCAATTCCTGGTCGGAGGTGGCAGATGCAGTTCGGTGTGGATGGGTGCAGGGTTCTGGGCTCAGGGTGTCCATACGACACTTATGAGTTAATGTTTTTTTAAGGGGAAAGCAGGCCCAGGGGTCTGGGGGTTGTGGTGAGCGACAGCCTCAAACCAGGTCAGCAGTGCCTAGGGGGGGAGAGATGAAAAAATGGGTTTTCTGGGGTTTGTATCAGGGGAAAAATGGGCAGGGAGGTCCAGCGGTTGTTTGCAGCTTTATGCATCATTTATGGGCCTCACCTGGATTGTCGGGTCGGGTTTTGGTCTCCATTTACAGAGTGAATGGGTTCGTTGGAAAACAGCGACGAATGACAGAGTTAATTCATAGCATTGGGGGTTTTTTCCGTGTGGGAGGGTTGGACCCTTGAATTGCATTCCCTTTTTGGACGGGGGAAAGAGGGCATGATCGGGGGTGTTTAAGTGGAAGATGGGTATTAATAAGGGGGATATAAATAAGGTCTTGAGGATATCTCTCCCAAAAGGGGCCCGCAATAATGGATTCAAATTGGATAAATTTTTGATTTAGAAAGGATATGGGGAAAAAATTGGTTTGGAAATAGGGTAGGTTTATGGTGGGAAAAGTCTGCCCAGTAGGGTCATTGAAGCTATGACCTTGGGAGTTTCAAATTTAGGTTGGATAAATTCATGAAATAAAAGGGGGTTTATTTTGGGGGGGATACTTTGGTTTAAAAGAATCTTCAAAGCTTATTTCTTGGGGAAATTTAAAATTGGTTGGGCAATTTTTCTGTTAGTGGGATGGATTGTGAAGGACCTGCCCCCGGGATGGGCCCGGGCCTGCTGATGTTCCTCCTTTTTAGTTTCTTTATGTTTTAGAACAAATTTTGATTGGGGAAGGACTTGGGGTGATGGTAAGCAAACAACCTTAAACCAAGGCAGCAATGCCCAAGCGTAATAAGGCAAAAAGATTACTAAG
>WNWK01051159.1:0-12581 GCA_009830355.1 Cherax destructor
ACGGCGGGGGTCTGCGTTCGTTTTCCCAGCGTGGGTAAAAACAATGGGCGTGTTTCTTTCCCCGGTTGTCTATGTTCACTCATCAGGTACCTAGGTTAGTCGACTGGGGGGGGTCCATCCAAAAAGAAGCCCAAATGCTGTGCACAAAAAGGGGCTTTCTATATAGTAGTATGTCATTGATATCTTAGGCCTGTATACCATATACATGAACTTGTAGTAAATAAAGATATTATTATTATAATTATATTCCTTGACTGCTGAAAACCCGGAGGCCGTCAACTGCCCCACGTTGGGGGTAGAGGGGGGAAAGGGTTTCCCTTGGGTTGGCACCAGACTACCCCTCACATTCAGAGAGACTGCCTTGCAACATTGAATAGCCCCGAAGACGCACAAAATAAAGTATTGCCCCAAAGTTTTCGCCCCCCTGGCTGTCTTGCATTGTTAAGACCCCTGTCTGCGATTGTTTGAAATACACACACACCCCAAAAGCAGCAGGAAGAAACCAAGTGTCCCAGGGAATGGAAAAGTATAGAAGGAAAAGGACCCAGGAAAATAAGGAGAGCAGTCGTAGAGCCGAAAAAAAGACAGGAAAGAAGGGAGGCCCAACGACATCGAGAATGACATAGCATGGAAAGCCAAATCTGCCCCAAAACTGTTGTACAGCCACATCGGGAAACAACAGACAACAGTAAAGGGACCAGGTGATCGGCTAAGGAAAAAGAGGAGAGATCAAAAGAAATGGCCGCGGGGGTGTAAAACTCAACAGGAGATTCAAAAATTGTTCACCGGGAGAAAAAAGGGACTCCAAAGAAGAGGTGGGGTACACCACCAAGTGTTGGACACAATACATGAAACCCGGGGAAGAAGTGAAGAGGCTGCTGAGTGAGCTGATACCTAAAATGCGACGGGGCGGATCAATCTCTCCATGGGTCCTGAGAGAGGAGCTGAGGCGCGTGTACCATAACTAGCACATCTATGGAAACAGGAGACATTATTGGAAGACAGAAAATTGACCCAATTTTTAAAAAGGAGACAGACATGAAGCACTTAACTACAGACCAGTGTCACAAAATATTTATGCAAAGTCATGGAGAAGATTATCAGGAGAAGAGGGGTGGAACACCTAAAAAGGGAATATTATCAACGGCAGTCAACACGGTTTCAGGGACGGGAAAACCCTTGTCACAAACCTACGGGAGTTCTATGACAGGGTGACAGCAGTAAGACAAGAGGAGGGTGGGTATATTGCATATTTTTGGTCTGTTAGAAGGCGTTTGCAGGTTCCACAAAAGATATTAGTGCAAAACTGGAGGACCAAGCAGGATAACAGGAAGGCACTCCAATGGATCAGAGAACACCGTCGGAAGACTGCGCGAGTCATGGTTCGTGGCGGGGTGTCAGAATGGGCCTGGGGAAGGGGGGTTCCACATGGGTGGTCCTAGAACCATTGCTGTTTCTGGTTTTTGTGAATACTGGCGGAAGGAAAACCCCCGGGAAGTGTCCCTGTTTACAGATGATGTGAAGTTCATGAGAAGGATTCAATCGAACGAGAAGGAGAATAAAAAGGGATCTGTACAGGTGCAGGACTGGCCCAGGAATTGGCTCCTGGAGTTCAACCCCCACCCAAAGTCATGAAGTTTGGGGGAAGGGAAAAGAAGACCGCAGACTGGTACAGTCTATGGGGCCAGAACTACAAACCTCACCCAAGGAAAAAAGATCTTGGGGTGAGTATAACACCAGGCACATCTCCTGAGGGCCATCAACCAAAAACTGCTGCAGCATACGGGCGCCAAAAACCCAAAGAAAAACTTTTCGACATCTTAACGGGAATCGTTCAGAACACTGTACACTTGTAGTTATGCCCATACGGGGTACCAGCACCAGTTTTGGGAACCCCCCTAGCCAAGCACAAAAGAAACTAGAGAAAGGCAAAAGGGTTTTCAACGACTAGTCCCCCAGCTAAAGGGGATGTCCTACGAGGAGAGGTTAAGGGGAAAACGACCTGAGAATTGGGCCAGGAGTAAGGGGGGGACATGATAACGGAAAAAAATACTGAGAGGAATTGACAAGGTGGACAGAGACAGAATGTTAGAGATGGGACACACAACAAGGGGGGACAGCTGGAAGTTGAAGACTCAGTGAATCACAGGGATGTTAGGGAAATTTTTTAGTCACAGAGTGGTCAGGAATAGAATAGTGGGGCGATGTAGTGGAGGCAGGATCCATGAAAGCTTTTGAAGAGGGATGATTAGGCTCATGGAGAAGGGAGAGACCCCGTAGCGGCCCTGAAGAGGCGTGGGGAGCTATGAATCGCCCTGCAACTAAAAAGGTGAGCAACTAGGTGAGCCCCCCCACACACACACACACACACACACACACAAGGGTATGTCCACGAGGAGAGGGTTGGGGAAAACACCCGACGACACTGGAGGACAGGGAGATAGGGGACATGATAACGCAATAAAATACTGAGAGGGAAATTACAAAAGTTGAAGAGACAGAATGTTCCAAAAATGGGGCACAGCAACAAAGGGGGCACGTTGGAAGTTGAAGACTCAGACGAATCCGGGGGTGTTGGGAAATATTTCTTCAGTCACAGGTAGTCGGGGAAATGGGGAAACGGGAAGCGATTGTGGAGGCAGGTTCCATACACAGCTTTAAAAAAGGTATGATAAAGCCGGAAGGAAGTGACCCCGTAGCGGCCGTGAAAGGGGGGGCCAGGGCTATGTCTCGACCCCTGCAACCACAACTAGGTGAGTACAATTAGGAACACACACACACACACACACAACACACACACACACATAAAACACACACACACACATATATATATATAAATATATAAATAAAAAAAAAATGTATATATATATAGTTTCTAAAAAAAATATGTGACAGTGAAAGTCAAACAGAGTGCAAAATTTTAATTTCCCTCCGTCCACAGAAGCCTCGGGATAATCTGAATAACTAGGAAGCCCCTCGTGATACGTTCCCCAATATAATACTTTTTAACGCATTTTTTTTTTTAGATAAATTTTTATCTTCCAATTTCAATTGAATGATAATTTTTTCCCTTATTTCTACTGTTTTTTTTTTTTTTTTTGGGCAAGAAAATATTAAATATCAATATCAAAGAATTAAAGTTTCTTTTCTCGATTTACTGATGCTTATGATTTCTTTGTTGGTTGAACATTCAACATTGTTCTTAAGTTCAAAAGGGGGGGAAAACGAATGTCCAGTAAAATGAGTTATTCACACACACACACACACGCACACTCCCACACACATAAAAACACACACACACACAACAATAGGTAAGGCGACATGCCCCCAGGTGAAAAATTTCCGGGGGTGGGGGGTTTTAAGAGGGAAGAGAACGGCCTCTCAAAGTTTTTTTCCCAAGGCAGTTATCAGCTCGATCCATGATCCTGCAGGAGAAACCCGACTGAGAAACAATCTGGGTACCAGGGGTGTACCTCGATTGAGACAGAACATTTTAGGGGAAAAGGGATGCTAAAAGGGAAAAGCAACAAAGACAAAAAGGAGGAACGAGGGAAATACAAAAGAGCGGAAGAACCCAGACCCAGGGGGAAAGGGGGGCAAAGACACCCCCCGAAACACCCAGAAGGACTCCAACCACGACAACCCCAAGGCAAATAAACAATCAAAACCAAACCCGTTCCCCTGTCCCCCCCCCCAAATCCCCTAACCCCCCCCCTACAGCAACCCCCAACGGGCATGTCCCCCCACCCCCCTATCGGGAACCCCCCCCCGGGCCCCCCAAAGGCTCCCCCAGGGATCCCCCTCCCCCAATTTTCCCCCCAGGACCACAGTTTTAGAAACGAATTTGGGAAGGTTTGGTACAAGAACACGGAGAAATAACGAATAAATATGAGAAGTAGAAGGGAAATAATCAATGAAAGCCCCAAAGACATTTTTTCCCTTTATCTTGACTAACTCTTGGAACACTGGTAGTAGAATGGTAGCGTAGGTGAAGTGATACGGTCGTAGCCCTAGGCGGGTTTATTGTCAAAGGGGGGCAAGTGTACACGGGGTACAGAAATGTGGGGAGACCGGAACCCAGCTGGGTAGGACCTGTTTCGGGTAGATAGGCCGCCAGAGTGAGGAAGAAACATAAAACTGGCCAGCCCGACCTTGGTAGGCCTTGGGATGGGCCCGGTGCCGCGCAGTTTGAAAGGGGCCTCTGAATGGGGTGTTTCAATCATAACAGTCACAGAAACGAAACTCACTGAGGCAATAACAGACGCAATCTTCCCATCCCGGAAATCAGATCCTGAGGAAAGATAGAATGAACAGAGGGGGAAAAGGGGGGGTTTTCTCGTAAGAAACCGATGGAATTTGAGGAAATAGAAGGCATGGACGGGTTAGTGAAAGGGATTACATAGTAGGTACAGTTCAGTCTGGGGGCAAATGGGAATCATTGCAGGTGTATAACCCACCACAGGGGGCCGCAGGAGGTCAAAGGGGGAATATGAAGAGAGCAACAGAGCAATGGTGAACACACTGGCTGAGGTGGCAAGACGGCTCACTCGAGGAGAGCAAAATTACTGGTTATGGGCGGCCCAACCACAGGGGGATCGTTGGGAAAAACTGGGGCCACATGGGGGTCCAGAAAAATGGGGAAAAAAAGATGATGGGTGTGGGGACTGGAAAAACCCCATGCATCAACATGTCAGGGACATTACCCGAGAGAGGGGGGAAACCAGCCTGGGCAGCTCAGACACTGACGACATCAACATATGGGGGAGGCCTCTGGGAGCCGTGACCACGTGGTTTTTAGCTTTGAGCAAGTGGGGGTTACAAGTGGAGACGGAAACAGGAGATAAAGGGGGAAAAACCCCGACTATAAAAGGGGGGGAATTTCACGGGTTTTGAGGAACTTTCCCGGGAACCCGTGGGGCAGAGAATTGGTAGGAAAGTCAGTAAACAAATGATAGGGAAAACGTAACAACAAAATGCTAGGAAGAAGAGGAAAGGTTAGTTCCCAAGGGGAAAAAAAAAATAATAAAATCCAGAACGGCTCTTGGTTTACCCGAAGGTGAAGGGAGGCAAAAACTAAGTGCATCGAGAATAGAAAAAGGGAAAAAGGCAAAGGGAACCCAGGAAAATAAGGGGGATTAGGGGCGATCAGCCAAAAAACAGTATGGGAGATAAGGGGGGAGGCCCAACGGGCAGTTCGAAAACAACATAGCATCGAAAGTCAAATCTGACACCCCAAACTGCTGTATAGTCCCTTAGGGGGAAGACAACAGTCAAAGACCAGGTGATCAGGCGAGGAAAAAAGGGGGGGGGGAACTCACAAGAAACGATCAAGAGGTATGTAGGAGCTCAACACGAGATTTAAAGGAAGTATTTATTGTGGAAACAGGAAGGACTCTGGGGACAGAACAGAGGGGGGCATCACAGGGAAAATCCAACAAGTGTTGGATGACTTACATAACTGAGGAGGAAAGGGGAAAGGGTAAGGACCTTGATACCTTTTAGGGCCCTGGGACCGAACAACAACTCAATGTGGGTCCTAAGGGCAGAGACGCTGTGTGTGCCACTAACCACAATCTTCAACACATCACTGAAAATGGCAACTACCTGAGGAATGGAAGACAGCAAATGTAGTTCCCATTCTTAAAGGGAAACAGAAAGAGGCACTAAACTAAGACCAGTGTCACTGACGGGATAGTATGCAGAGTCTTGGAAGATTATGGGGAGTGGTAGACACCTGGAACGGAAACAAGATTATAAAAAGAGAACCAGCACGGTTCAAAAAATCCTGTATCACAAACCTCATGGGGTTTTATGACAAGGTAAAAATAAGACACGAGAGAAAAGGGGGGGGTTGACTGCATTTTCTTCGACTGCAAAAAGACCTTCGATGTTCCTCCAAAGATTAGTGAAAGCTAGAGGATCAGGACCAAAAAGGAAGGGACCAATGGATCAAGAATACCGACAGGGGGGCAACAACTAGTCTGGGACGTGATGAGGTATCCAAGGGGGGCCTGTGACGAACAGGGGCCCAAATGTCCCGGGGCCCTTATTTTTGGGAAAGGAATTTCAATATAGACTCGGGATGTGAAGTTAATGAGGGGAATTAAATCAGAAGAGGATCAGGCAGGACTACAAAGAGCCCTGGACAGGATGGACACGTGGTCCAGCAACTGGATTCTCGAATTAAACCCCCCCAAATTCAAAGTCATGAAAATCGGGAAGGTAAAAAGAAGACCGCAGACAAATATAGGTGGGTGGCCAAAGACTGAAACCTCACTAAAAGAGAAAGATCTTGGGGTGAGTATAAACTGAGCACGTCTCCGGAAGCACACATCAACCAGATAACTGGTGCAGCATATGGGCGCCTGGCAAACCTGAGAATAGCGTTTTGATACGTTATTAAGGAATCGTTCAAGACTGTACACTGTGTACGTCAGGCCCATATTTGCGTATGCAGCACCAGTTTGGAACCCACACCTGGTCAAGCACGTCAAGAATAGAGAAAGTGCAAGGTTTGCAACAAGGTTAGTTCCGGAACTAAGGGGAATGTCCTACGAAGAAAGGTTAAGGGAAACGGCTCGACACTGGGGACAGGAGGGTTAGGGAAGACATCCTAACGACATACAAAATACTGCCTGGGGTAGATGAGGTGGACAAGACAGGATGTTCCCGAGAGGGGACACAGAAACAAAGGGGGCACAATTGAAGTTGAAGACTCAGATGAGTCAAAGGGATGTTAGGAAGTATTTCTTCAGTCATAGAGTTGTCAGGAAGTGGAATAGTCTAGCAATGATGCAGTGGAGGCAGGAACCATACATGCTTTTAAGACGAGTATGATAAACCCCACGGAGCAGGGGAGAGAGGACCAGTGGCGGTCAGTGAAAGGGGGGGCCAGGGGCTAAGTCTCGACCCCTGCAACCACAGTTAGGTGAGTACAATTAGGTGAGTACACATACACTCACACTCCCCACACATACACAGTTATCTGGTTGATGTATGCTTTCGGGACGTGCTCGGTGTTATACTCACCCAAGATCTTTCTCCTTGAGTGAGGTTTGCAGTCTTTGGCCACATAGCCTATCTCTGTCTGCGGTCTTCCCTATCCCCCTTCCCCCCGATCTTCTTGACTTTGCTTTGGGGGGTTAAATTCAAAAAGCCGTTGCTGGACCACGTGCCCAGCCTCCCATTGAAAAAGAACATATGCAACACTTGGGTACCTTTATTGAGGCTTTTCGCCACACAGTGGCTTCATAAATCCATACAAAGGAGAATCGTGAAGATCAGGAGAAAACAAATGAGTCGATGTAGTCAGTCCTCAATCTTGAACAGAATGCCAGAAAAGGGGAAGGAGAAGCTTAAAACCGTGGGCGGGAATTTGTAGCGGTAGTAGGTTTTTCACTTTTGGGTTCACTGTGGAAGAGGTCGCCCCAAGGGGTTGGAAATGAAGAATTTCCCCTGTATTGGGATACCAAGATGTCGTTGTGTCAGACGGAATGTAAATGATCTTCATGATTCCCCTTTTGTATGGGGGGAGGGCCCTTGCTTTAAAAAAACCTTTCAATAAAGAACCCAAGTGTTGCTTTATGTGTCTAATTTAGGGGTTTGTGGGTTCTCTGAACCATTCATTTTACATTCTCCCCAGGTATCTTTGTAGCCCTCCTTTTGACCCTCATCGGATTTAATTCTCCTCATTAACTTCACATCATCTGCGAACAAGGATACTTCTGAGTCTACCCTTTCCATTCCATGTCTTTCCCACATATACCAAAAATAGCACTGGTCCTGGGACTAACCCATGGGGGCCCCTTTTCCGTCACGGGGGCGCCCACTGTGATCCTCATCAAGTACCATGACTCGTTGTTGCCCCCCTGTCAGGTATTCTCTGATCCATTGCAGTGCCCTTCCTGTTATCGTGCCTGATCCTCCCTTCTGCACTAATCTCTTTGAGGAACTGTATCAAAGGCCTTTTTGCAGCCCAAGAAAATTCAATTTAACCCCCCCTTTTCTCTCGTATCTTACTTCTGTCCCTTTTGTCATAAATTCCAGGAGGTGCTGGTTGTCGTTTACAATCTTGTTCCTTTCCCAGGTGCTCTACCACTCTCCCCCGAAAATCTTCTCCTTTGACTTTGCATATATACACGTCATTGACACTGGTCTATAGTTTGGTGCCTTTTTTCTGTTTTTTTCTCAAAAGGGGAACTACATTTCCTGTCTTCCATACCTCGGGGAGTTGAACAGTTTCAAGTGATGTGTTGAAGATTGTGGTTAATTTCACACTCAGCATCTCTGCTTCCTCTCTGAGGACCCACGGGAAGATTTGTTTTAAATTTTCCCCTTTTTGAGGTATAAAGGGTTTACTTAGAAACTTCTTCACCCCCCTCCTCAGTTGTGGGATGTCATCCAACATTGGGGTATATTTTTGATGTTTCCCCTCTCTTCTGTTTTCCCAAAGTCATTCCTGTCCCATTTAAAGACTTTTAAATGGGTGTTGAGCTCCTAAAACCTCTTGATCGTTTCTTGTGATTTCCCCCCACCTTTTTTCCCTCAGCCTGATCCCTGGTCTTTGACTTTTGTCTTCCCCCCAAATTTTTTGGTAACATTTTTAAAACCCGGGTTTTGATGTATGTTTTTTTCCCTTTTGCCCGGGGGTTTTTCCCCTTCTTTTTGTAACTGTTTCGGCTCTTGGGGTTAATCTCCTTATTTTTTTGGGCCCTTTTTTGAATTTTTTCCATTGTTGGTGCCCTTTTTTCCTATTTTCTTGGGGGAAAAACCAATTTTTAATTTTTTATTTCTTTGTTGGGAACCCAAACCCTTTCCTTTTTCCCTTTTTGCATTTTTTTGAATTTTTTCCCAAAAACTTTTGCATTTCCCTCCCAATTCTTTTCCCCCATGAACCCCCTTGGGGAAACCTCTTTCCCTGTTTTAATCCCCTTTTTTATGGTTTTTTTTTTCCTTTATCCAGTTATTTATTTTAATTTTCTAGTATTCAAAAGAAAAACCTATGTTACCCCAAAGGGGGTTTATATAAATTTTCCTTTCTGGTTATCCCCCCCTCTCCCCCGGGGGTGGGCCCTGATATGGGGGAAGTTTTTTCCATTACCACCCATCATTTTTTTCCCCTTTAAATTGGGCCATTTTAAACAGGTCAAATTAATTTTCAAGAAAGGAAAAAGGTGTTAAAAGGTTAAAATTTCCGAGCAAAGGGGGAATGCCCTATTTAAGAAAAACACTAAAGGCGGGGGGTTGGGGAGCCAGATTGAAAAAAATTGGGGGGGGAATGAAAGGTGAAAAATAAAGGGATGTTCCAGAGGGGGAAAAGAAAAAGGGGTTTGGAAGTTGAAGACTCAGACGAGAAAAGGGGATGTTAGGAAGTATTTCTTCAGTCATAGATTGTCAGGAAGTGGAACAGCCCTAGCAAGTGATGTAGTGGAGGCATGAACCATACATAGTTTTAAGACAGGTATGAAAAAAGCTCATGGGCAGGGTGAGAGGGATCTAGTAGCGGCCAGTGAATAGGCAGGCCAGGAGCTAAGTCTGGGCCCCTGCAACCACAAATATGTGTAACACACACACACACACATACACAAACACACACTCACAAAACAACACACACACACACACACACACACACACACACTCACACATACACACTCACACATACACACATACACACACACACACACACACACACACACACACACACACACATACACACCCCTCACTCACACAAAAATCCTTCCATGATCATCAATATGATTGAGAGATCTCCAATTAAATGCAACATTGAATTGTAGAAAATTTTTGAAAGTTGGCCATCTCAAAAATGGTCTTTTAATGTCATATAATCTTTAATTAACACAACCTTTTTTGGCAGAGGGTGGAATGTTGACACTTGACGAGTAACCCCTGCATTCTCCCAAACCCCCATAGTTATGCAAGAGGAGCAAGGAAAATATTTTCTTGCTGAGTATAATTTTTCCAGATTACCTTAATCATTTAATTTCAATGAATTTTAAAATTTTCCTTTTGAGGTAGACTATGCCCTGTCCCGTTTTCAAAATGGTTTCCTGCAACAGTATTGTTCTTATGTATTTATGAAATTCCCTTTCCTTTCAAAGCAAAAAAAATTTTAACAAATTTGGGAAATTTCAGGGTGATTTCACTTTTTATTACTGCCTCTTTTCTGAAAAGAAGTTGTGATGAATTTGATTTTTTCTTCCCTGTATCTAATTATCTTTGTCATGTCCGAAATTTTCATATATTTGGAAAAAGGACATACCCCCTGTGTTCACAAACAGGGAAAACCCCCCCAAACCCCAAAATCTCACCCCCCACTCAAAAACCCCACACCCCCCCCCCGCCACCTACCCCCGACCCCCCCACCGCCACCTTTTCACCTCATCCCCCCCCCACACATCACCACCCACCTCACCCTTATCCCCCTACCCATACCCACCCCAGCCATGCACAACCCCCCACAGCCCCACACCACCCCCACAACCACCCCTCCCACACCTCACCCCCCCCCCCCACCACATCTCCCATGCACCCCCAACCCCCGCCAGCACACCACCCACACCCACGCCGCGTAAAACCACCCCCGCCGCGTACACCAACATGTGCCCACATACCCCCGCATGCGCGTCCCCATGCTATACAGACCACACGAACCCCGCCACACACACACCCCGCAGACCCCGCTCCCCAGACACACCCCACGCAGACACGCTCACCAGCACAAACTCCCCACCAACACACCCCACACACCTCACTCACGCAGACACACACACTCCTCACCGAAAACACACACACACTCACGCAGAAAACACACACACTCACGCACACACACACACACACTCACCAGACCCCCACACACACACTCCCCGCAGACACACACACACACTCCCCTCAGAAAACACACACACACACACACACACACACACACACACACACACACATTTCTTTGGGCAGGCTGCAAGCCTGGTCCAGCAATTCTCCCGGAGTTCAGCCCCACCAAGTGCAAAATCAAGGAAGATTGGGGGGAAAGGGCAAAAAAAACCCCCAGACGGGGGTCCCGCCTAGGGGGAAAAGACTACAAACCTCACTCAAGGAATAAGATCTTGGGGGGAGAAAAACCAGGCACATCTCCCGGGGCCATCAAACCCAAAAAACTGGGTGCAGAAAAAGGGGGCCCAGCAAACCTAAGAACAGCATTCTGACATCTTAACAAAGAATCGTTCAGGACCCCGTACTTTCGTACGTTAAATTTATACTGGAGTATGCAGCACCAGTTTGGAACCCACCCTTTGAAGCACGTAAAAAAGCTGGAAAGTAAAGGTTTTCAACAAGACTAGTCCCGGGGCTAAGGGGGGTTTTCCCACGAGGAGAGGTTAAGGGGAAAACGACCTGACGACACTGGAGGACAGGAGAGATAGGGATGACATGATAACGACATAAAGAATGAGAGGAATTGACAAGGTGGACAAAGACAGAAGTTTCAGAGATGGGAAAACAAAAGGGGGGGCACAGTTGGAAAATTGAAGACTAGATGAATCCGGATGTTAGGAAGTATTTCTTCGTCAGATGGTCGGGGAAATGGAATGTTTTGAAGTGATGTAGTGGGGCAGGCTCCATACATAGCTTTGAAAGGTATATAAAAACTCATGGTGCAGGAGAGGACCCAGTGCGGGCCCGTGAAGAGGCGGGGCCAGGAGCTTGACTCGACCCCTGCAACCACAACTATGTGAGTAAAACACACTCACGCAGACACACTCCGCAGACACCACGCAGACAAACACACGCAAAACACACACACACACGCAGAACACACACACACGCAGACACACACACACACACGGGAAAACACACACACCAGAGAACACACACACGCAGAGACAGACACAGAAAAACACAGACAGAATGTTAAAAATGGACACAGCAACAAAGGGGCAAGTTGGGAAATTGAAGACTTTGATGAATCACAGGGATGTTGGAAATATTTTTCAGTCACAAAGTAGTCGGGGAAATGGGAAATTGCGGGGAAAGGGTGTAGGGGGGCAGGTTTCCCTACATTAAGAAGAGGTATGATAAAGCTCATGGCGCAGGGAGAGGACCCAGTAGCGGCCAGTGAAGAGGCGGGGCCAGGGCTATTCTCGACCCCTGCAACCACAACTAGGTGAGCAACTAGGGGAGACACACACACACACACACACACACACACACACACACACACAGACCCATGGCATGGTGGCTAGCGCTCTTTCTTCACGCACAGGGCCGGTTCAACCCGGGGGGGCCGAAACATTTCAAAGGGTTTTGTTAAAACACACACACACACACACACACAAAATACAAAATACATACAACAGGCCTAGTGTCTAATCGACATTTAGGGCAAAATGGTAACCAACACACACCCCACACAAGTACCGCCCCTTAAAATGATTGGGGGCTCCGCCAGAGAAAAGATTAAGCGTACTTTAAGAAAACTGAATATTTTTTTTCCAATCTACTTTAAAAAACCTTTAGTCAATTTGAAAAAATAATTCATTTAAAATTAGACACTGGGAGGAGGAAAAGGG
>WNWK01051160.1:0-12581 GCA_009830355.1 Cherax destructor
TGTGTCATAAACTATTGTCTTAAAAATTAATTTTAAATACTGAAATATTTATAGGTTCCTCAGCTAAACTAGTATTTTGTATGATTGCCCTTCTTAAGTCTCCTAGGCACTGATGAGGCTAATTTATGGAGGATAGAAGAATCAATACCCCCCCACACCTGCTTCATGGCACTCCAGATTCTGGTGTTAGAGGACACATCCATGCTATGAATCTTACACTTAATAAGTTTCCAAATGTTCTCTTATCACATTTAAGTCCAGTCTTTAGAGTATGAAATTTCACAATTATTTAGCCAATCTTTTATGTCTTTGCCAGTATGGCAAAGGACACCATCTTCCATATAAAAGTTGCCCTGGCACTTCTTGAAACAATCAGGCAAAGAGTTTTCTAAAAGCATACTTATGCACACACACATTTATGATGCCCATTGTAGGTTCCTCATTCATCGTGTGAAAATGCACGGTTTATATAATCCAGGGTATTTTCATCCACTTCGTGTCCGGGTGAAGGAGCTCTGGAGGAGACTATGCCAACAGTGACACGAGGGATGTTGACAGAGCCAGCCGCAACAGCAGAACCATCTGCAACTGATCGCTTTCCACCATGAGATGATGATACTAACACCGGAGCAACACCATCCCCAGCACCGTCACACTGTTGGTACACAGCCACAAGTTAATAAACACACAATATATTTCACTATATTATATTTAGTATATTTATCTGAGCACTGCTGCAAAGACAATGATTATGTGTGAATGATGGTGAAAGTTTCTTTCTTTCTTTTTGGGTCACCCTGCCTCGGTGGGAGACAGCCGATGTGTTAAAAAAAAAAATTGAGAGGTATTAGGTTGGTAGACAGGAATCACCCAGGAAGGTACTTCTGTCCTGCCATGCGAGTGTGAAACGGAAACCTGTAATTGTTTTACATGATTGCTGATGTTTTTCTGTCTCATAAACATGTAGGATAACAGGTATATCTTCCTACTTCTACTTACACTTAGGTCACACTACACATTCATTTTTTTTTCAACAAGTCGGTCATCTCCCACCGAGGCAGGGTGACCCAAAAAGAAGAAAATCCCCAAAAGAAAATACTTTCATCATCATTCAACACTTTCACCACACTCATACATAATCACTGTCTTTGCAGAGATGCTCAGATATGACAGCTGAGAATAGTCCCTCCCAGCTGTCACTATCCCAGACCACTCCTTTAAAGTGCAGGCATTGTACTTCCCATTTCCAGGACTAAGTCCAACTAAATCAATTAACTGGTTTCCCTGAATCCCTTCACAAAATGTTACCCTGCTCACACTCCAACAGATCGTCATGTCCCAAAAACCATTCGTCTCCATTCCTCCTATCTAACACGCTCACCATGCTTGCTGGAAGTCCAAGCCCTCGCCCACAAAACCTCCTTTACCCCTTCCCTCCAACCTTTTCTAGGACGACCCCTACCCCGCCTTCCTTTCCCTACAGATTTATACGCTCTCCAAGTCATTCTACTTTGATCCATTCTCTCTAAATGACCAAACCACCTCAACAACCCCTCTTCAGCCCTCTGACAAATACTTTTAGTAACTCCACACCTTCTCAATTTCCACATTCCAAATTTTCTGCATAATATTTACACCACACATTGCCCTTAGACAGGACATCTCCACTGCCTCCAGCCTCCTCCTCGCTGCAGCATTTGCAACCCATGCTTCACACCATAAAGAGTGTTCGTACCACTATCTTGTACATTCCCTTCTTTGCCTCCATGGATAACGTTTTTGTCTCCACAGATACCTCAATGCACCACTCACCTTTTTCCTTCATCAATTCTGTGATTAACCTCATCCTTCATAAACCCATCCGCTGACACGTCAACTCCCAAATATCTGAAAACATTTACTTCTTCCATAATCCCTCTCTCCAATGTGATATCCCAATTTTTTTTTATTTAAATCGTTTGATACCCTCATCACCTTACTCTTATCTATGTTCACTTTTAACTTTCTACCTTTACACACTAACCTTTGCAACTTTTCTTTAGAATCTCCCATAAGCACAGTATCATCAGCAAAAAGTAACTGTGTCAACTCCCATTTGTATTTAATTCTCCATAATTTAATCCCACCCCTCTCCCCAACACCCTAGCATTTACTTCCTTTACAACCCCATCTATAAATATATTAAACAACCATGGTGACATTTCACATCCCTGTCTAAGACCTACTTTTACTGGAAATAATCTCCCTCTCCTACACACCCTAACCTGAGCCTCACTATCCTCATAAAAACTCTTTACAGCCTTCAGTAACTTACTACCTATTCCATACACTTGCAACATTTGCCACATTGCTCCCCTATCCACTCTATCATATGCCTTTTCTAAATCCATAAATGCAATAAAAACTTCTCTACCTTTATCTAAATACTGTTCACATATATGCTTCACTGTAAACACTTGATCTAAACATCTTTTACCCACTCTAATCCTCCTTGCTCATCTGCAATCCTACTCTTTGTCTTACCTCTAATTCTTTCAATAATAACCCTGGCATACGCTTTACCTGGTATACTCAGCAAACTTATTCCCTATAATTTTTTCACTCTTTATCCCCTTCCTTTATATAAAGGAACTATACATGCTCTCTGTCAATCCCTAGGTACCTTCCCTCTTTCATACATTTATTAAACAAAATACCAACCACTCCAGCACTATATCCCCTGCTTTTAACATTTCTGTCATGATCCCGTCAGTTCCAGCTGCTTTACCCCCTTTCATTCTACGTAATGCCTCACGCACCTACCTCCCCCACACTCACATCCTGCTCTTCTTCACTCCTAAACGATGTTGTACCTCCCTGGCCAGTACATGAAATTACCGCCTCCCTTTTTTCATCGACATTTAAAAGTTCCTCACAATATTCCCGTACACATATATATAAACATACCCATCTGGGTTTTCTTTCATTTTCTTAATACAGTGGACCCCCCGTTTACATCATTAATTCGTTCCAGAATGCTGTTCAAGTGCCATTACCAACAATTTGTTCCCATAAGGAATAATGTAAATTAGATTTCACACTACACATTCATGTACACATATATATAAACATACCCATCTGGGTTTTCTTTCATTTCTTAATACAGTGGACCCGGTTTACATCATTAATTCGTTCCAGAATGCTGTTCAAGTGCCATTACCAAACAAATTTGTTCCCATAAGGAATAATGTAAATTAGATTAGTCCTTTTAGACCCCCAAAAATACACTTACAAAAGCACTTACAAAAATACACTTACTTAATTGTTCGAGTTTGGAGCAGTACGTAAACCATGGGTCCACTGTAGTTCTTATTCGTTATTTCCTCTTATCTCCATGGGGAAATGGAAAAGAATTCTTCCTCCATAAGCCATGCGCGTTGTAAGAGGCAACTGAAAAAAGAAAACTCATTTTTCTTTGGGTCACCCTGCCTCGGTGGGATACGACCAGTTTGTTGAATTTAATTTTTTTTAATACACCTGCAGGGTGACCTAAAAAGAAAAATGAAAGATTTTCTTTTTACATGTAGAAATTTATACAGAAGAAGGGGTTATTAGCCCTTTTAGGTTCCAAGAATTTAAAAAAAAAAATTGTTATTTTTCTTATGATATGGTAGAGAATCTTTTTCTGAAAGTAATAAAACAAAAAATATGAAATTTGATGGAAAATTGATGAAATTACACTCGCAAATTTTACTGCATCAGTAAAAGTAGCAAGCTGTACCGTACCTGAAATCTTGCACATGTTTATGAGACAGAGAAAAGACACCAGCAATCTTACCATCATGTAAAACACACTTGGCAGGACAGTAGTACCTACCTAGGCAGTTGCTGTCTACCAACCTACTACCTAGGTGTTTATGAAATGTGACAATGAAATATAGTTTTGAAATATGGTACGAAGAACCCTTTATAATGTTTCATGAACAGCATTTGTCTTCCACATTCCCTTACCAGCTGTACCAGTGTGTAAAAGTGGGTGAAGATTCAATTACTTGTGTTATTGAGGTCAAACTAATGATGTTTCATGGAACCCTCTACAGATAGCAACTCTTAATACTTCAATAAGCTGTGATATACTATTTCTTACTTATTGTTATTAAATAATCTATTGTATATATTGTTTTATTTTCAAAGAACTTTAATTTTTTTAATAATTGTATAAGCTCTAATGTTACAATAAAAATGTCTACTGTATATCAAATATTATAGAAAATTAAATACTGTATATATCTTACCTGGAATTTTGCCAGAGTGAAACTGTTAGGAAAATGTTTCCTGAGGTTGTTATACAATGCTGCTACTACCACTGCTAACAATACTATCACAATTATAAATGATCCAAGCAAGATCCACACCCAGGTACGCCATACTGCTTCACTCGAAGGTATTCCAAACTCGGAAGCAAAAGACGTTGCCAAATATTCTGTTAGAAAAATACAAATTACTCGTACGATGAAGAACCAGCAAAGACAAATATCAATATTTTTTCAAGGTACAGTGGACCCCCGACTAACGAAAGGATCATATAACAAAAAAATTGTGTAACGAAAGGTTTTTTCGCTCTCGTGTAGCGAAACGTATTAGACCTGTCCGCCTGCTCCGCGCCTGCCCTGCGCCTGCGCAGGACGCCAGTCAAGCATTGTTTACCATTGAGAGAACATTACCCAGCGCGCTCTTTCAAACATTCACAATAGATTTGTTGTATTTTTTGGTGGTTTAGTGATTGTCACTGTGAAATAAGTCACCATGGGTCCAAAGAAGCTTCCTAGTGGCACCCCTGTGGTAAAGAGAGTGAGGAACACCATCAAACTAAAGAGATTGTTGAAAAATATGAGAGTGGCATACATCTGAGTGAGCTTGCCAGGATGTACAAGAAAAGTGCATCTACTATCGGCACTATCCTGGCAAAGAGAAATGAGATCAAGGAAGCTAATGTTGCAAAAGGGGTTGATATGTTAACGAAAAATAGATCGAAAACAGTGGATGAGGTTGAGAAGTTGTTGATGGTGTGGATCAATGAAAAACAGATAGCGGGTGATAGTATTTCCATGGCGATAATTTGTGAAAAGGCAAGGAAGTTGCACGCAGATCTTGTGAAGACAATGCCTGGAACCAATGGTGAGGCGAGTGATTTTAAAGCCAGCAAAGGCTGGTTTGACAGGTTTAAGAAACGTAGTGGTATACACAGTGTTGTGAGGCATGGTGAGGCAGCCAGCTGGTCCTAGTGGAATTAAAAGACCAAGAAGGGAAGTAACCCCAGAGAGGGACTTGTTACCTGAAGTCCTTTTGGAGGAGGATTCCCCTTCCAACCACTAACACCCTGCCCCTGTCATCCTCCCTATCTTCCAGATGCCTGCAAGTCTCTTCAATAAAGGTAAGTAAATGTTATTTATATTATATTTTTTGTGAATATTTTCTTGTATTTACGGATTAATTGTATTTACATTATTTCTTATGGGAAATAAGGGTTCGAATTACGAAAGTTTCGTGTTGAGAAATAGCTCCTGGAACGGATTAATTTCGTTAGTCGGGGGTCCACTGTATTTTTAATAATTTAAGATGAGTTTTGTTAGACTATTCCTCTCTCTAGATGTTAACTCAACTGATGCTGCCAGTGGTCTTGTTTGAGCTGGGATGAGATTGGGTAATACAGTACAGTACTGTATCCTGGATGAACATTCTGTAATGCAATACTGTATCCTGGATGAACATTGGGCAATGCTGTATTCTATGCTGGGTCGAGATTAAGCAGTACTATATGCTGGGTCAAAATTGGGCAATACGTACTCTATGTGGGATTGAGATTGGAAAGTGTTGGGTTGGGATTGAGAAGTATTGTCTGCTGGGTCAAGATTTGGAAGTGCTGTACTGGGTCAAGACTGGGAAGTACTCTGCTGAGATGGAACAATATTTAAAAGGGGTTAGGTGCATCTGAGATTTTATTTTTTTGGACATTTTTGAACGAGAGTTTTTTGTATGACTAATTTTTGCATGAATTTCTTGTTTTTTGTGAGATGGCTCCTATATATGGGACTACTTATCTAGTAAAGTAAAGTAAATTTTATTTCATTGCAGATTGCAGATTACATAGGTATTGGTAATTACAATGTAAATTGAGTGCAAGGAGAGCCACTGACATGCCATGGCATTAGGGGCAGCTTAATCTAGTAACTTAAAGACTATGTACTTAATATTAGAGAAATTTATTGAGTTTATTCTAGTTAAAAATTGTTTTCAAAATTACAATATGATGAAATTTTACTGTTTAAATTATTATATGATGATATTAGATTGTTACAGGTGTTTAGATTCTCGAATGGTAATATGGAACTGAGATTATCTTAAGGAAAATAACATTGAGCATTTTTGACATTAACTTATAATATGAGTACAGTGGTACCTCGACTTACGATATTTTTTCATTCCAGAATGCTGTTTAAGTGCCATTACCAAACGAATTTATCCCCATAAGGAATGATGTAAAATAGACTAGTCCTTTTAGACCCCCAAAATTACACTTACAAAAGCATTTAAAAAAATAAACTTACATAAAAGGGTGAGTTTGGGGACCATCGTAAGTCGAGGTACCACTGTATTTAGTTTTGTGTGAGTAGGGGGTAACATAATAGTAACATATTATTAAAAATTGAGATTATCGTATAGGAAAGTAATAATGAGCATTTTTCAAAGTAGTTTATAGTATGATCATTTAGTTTTGGGTGAGTAGGTGGTTTTTGAGTTGAGTCTTAAATTGATTTTCAGACAAGATTATCTTAATATTTACTGGTAATGAATTCCAGATTCTGGGGCCCTTTATGTGCATAGAATTTTTACATAGGTTGATATGAACACGGGGTGTATCAAAAAGTGATCTGTGTCTTGTGTTGTGGTCATGGGTCCTATTAAAGTTGGTGAGGAGAATTTTGAGCGGAGGGTTTATAGTAGAGTGTAAAGTTTTATATATGTAGTAGGCACAAGAGTAAGTATGAATGTTCTTTACGGTGAGTAGTTTTAGACTTTTGAATATTGGTGGAGTATGCTGTCTAGAGTGGGAATTTATCATTCTGACTGCGGCCTTTTGTTGTGTTATGAGTGGTCTAAGGTGATTTAATGTTGTTGATCCCCATGCACAGATTCCATAGGTGAGATACGGGTAGATAAGTGAATGATATAGTGCAAGGAGAGCTGATTGTGGTACATAATAGCGTATCTTTGATAATATGCCTACTGTCTTCGAGATTTTCTTGGAAATTTGTTGTATATGTGTTTGGAATTTAAGGCTACTGTCAAGGTGGATTCCTAGGAATTTTCCCTCTGAGTCTTGTGATGGTTGTACCATTGAGCGTTATGTTAAGTGGAACATTTGTGGCTTTGCTTCCAAACTGTATGAAGTAGGTCTTGTCAGTATTGAGAGTAAGCTTGTTAGTCGTCATCCATGTTGATATTTTCTGTAATTCGGCATTAACAGTGTTGGCCAGTATAACTGGATTTGGGTGAGAGAAGACATATGTTGTGTCATCTGCAAATAAAATGGGTTTGAGTAGTTGTGATGCATTTGGTAGGTCATTTATGTAAATGAGGAATAGGAGTGGCCCCAGGACACTTCCTTGAGGGACTCCGACTGTAATTTGTTGTGTGGAAGAGTTCGCTCCATTTGTGTACACGTATTGGCTTCTGTTGGTGAGGTATGACTTTAGGTAGTTGAGTGGGTGCCCCCTTATACCATAATGTGCTAATTTTGTGAGCAGTAAATCATGGTCGACTGTATCAAAAGCTTTGCGTAGATCAATGAAAATTCCCAGTGGGACTTCTTTCTTCTCAAGTGCGGTATATATTAACTCCAACATGTGCATAATAGCACCGTTTGTGCTCTTGTTTGTCCTGAATCCAAATTGACAGGGGTTGAGTACATTGTTTGAGACGAGGTAGGAATAGATTTGTCTATGAATTAATTTTTCGAAGATTTTAGAAAGCAATGGTAAATTAGAAATTGGTCTATAATTATTCAGGTCTGTTTGATCACCTCCTTTGTGGATCGGGGTGACCCTAGCTATTTTGAGAATTGATGGAAAGGTAGAGGTTTCAATAGATTTATTGAATAGTGTTGCTATAATTGGTGACAGTACCTGTGAAGCTTTTTTGTACATAAAAGTTGGTAAGCTGTTTATGTCTCCTGCCTTGTTTTTAAGGGTGTTGATTATGAGCGAGACTTCAATTGGGTTGGTAGGAGCTAGGAATAGCATATTAGGGTAGGTGTTTGTGAGGTAGTCTGTTGGACGGGTGTTTGAGCTTGGGATTTTACTCGCTAGATTCTATGTTAATATTGAATGAATTAAAATTAGCATTACAACAGACCATATATAAATAAAATGTTGTATAATAAAAATTCACAAATATCATTATGGGGAAAATTTCCATGTTTTGAGAGGAACAACCTCCCCCCCTTTCCCCCCACTTCACCTCCACTAGGGGTTACAGTTGTCTCTCAAAAGAGGCCTGTCTGAGACAGTGCCAGTAACCTGTTAGAATCTGATAACATAGACTTTAATATTAAGTTATAAAAGACCCTAGACTGGGCTGATTTAGTGGGTCTTTGATCATTAACAGTGTTAGAATAAGAGGTATTCTGTCATCCAGGGACATAAAAAGCATCCAGTATAATAGCTGGCACTTAGTTCCAACAGCCATTGGCTGAACATTTGAATGCCTCGGTCTGTACAGTGAGAGCCCAGGCTTGGTAGAGTGGAGACTCATTGCCCATATATGCCGAGATGCAGGAGTTATCTTGGCATAAATTCCAAGATAATGGGGTTTCACAAATGTGCTTTCCAGTGTAATAATGTTGAGTGTCCATGGATGATCTGCAAGTCACCTAGTGTCTGCATTTCACCCTTGAAGCTACAACTGAAGGCCGGTAGGATGTCAACAGCCTAATTAGACCTAGTTTAATGAATTTATTATGCACCCCTTACCCATACTGTAGGCTGTAGTCAAAAGATTACAGAGGCACGTAATGAGTCCAGGGACCGGGCTCCAAGTTTGGATAGCTAAGCAAGTTAGTGGTGATGAACTATTTATATATTGGGTCGCAAAAATATTAGAGTAGCATATATGTGGTTTTCAATTTTTTTGTACTTAGATTAGAACATAAGAACATAAGAAAGAAGGAACACTGCAGCAGGCCTACTGGCCCATGCGAGGCAGGTCCAAGTCTCCCACCGGCTTAAGCCAATGCCCCGACCCAGCCAGGTCAGGTTACATTCACTTAAGGAAGGAGCACGGCATCTGACCTAGTAGCACAAGCTAGTCAGGACCAACTCACACCCACCCGCACCCACTCATATATTTATCTAGCCTATTTTTAAAACTACACAACGTTTTAGCCTCTATAACTGTAATCGGGAGTTTGTTCCACTCATCGACAACTCTATTACCAAACCAGTGCTTTCCTATATCCTTCCTGAATCTGAATTTATCCAACTTAAAGCCATTGCTGCGTGTCCTGTCAATACTAGATATTTTTAGCACGCTATTTACATCCCCTTTATTTATTCCTGTTTTCCATTTATACACCTCAATCATATCCCCCCTAATTCTACGCCTTTCTAGAAAGTGCAGATTCAGGGCCTCAGTCTATCCTCATAGGCAAGATTTCTGATACATGGGATCAACTTAGTCATCCTCCTTTGTACGTTTTCCAGAGCATTTATATCCATTCTGTAATACGGTGACCAAAACTGTGCAGCATAATCTAGATGAGGCCTAACCAAGGATATATAGAGTTGAAGAACAACCTGAGGACTACTATTATTTATGCTTCTTGATATGAAGCCAAGGATTCTGTTCGCTTTATTGCGAACACTTATGCACTGCTGTCTAGGTTTTAGATTACTGCTAACCAGAACTCCTAAATCCTTTTCGCAATCAGTAGTATTAAGATCTACATTATTTAGTTTATATGTGGCATGGTTATTGTCCTGTCTATATTAAACTGCATCTGCCACTTCTCCGACCACTGCATCAGTCTATTCAAATCTTCCTGGAGTGCTCTAATGTCCTCATTTGAATGAATTGGACGGCCTATTTTGGTGTCATCGGCAAACTTGCTTATGTCGCTATTTATTCCCTCATCTATGTCGTTTATGTAGATTGTGAACAACAAGGGGCCCAATACCGACCCCTGTGGAACACCGCTCGTGACGCGAGGCTGTCTGGCGCTCAGCAGACGGAGGATCAAGCCTCCACCACGTCTTGCGCTGAATGACCCACATAGGTTTAGCGCTTTTAATAATAATAATAAAAAATAAAAAATAATCTCCATTTATGCAAACTCTCTGCTGCCTATTTGTCAACCATGCCTCTATCCAGGAAAAAAATTCTCCTATTCCGTGTGCCTTAATTTTCCTCAATAGTCTCTGATGTGGGACTCTATCAAAAGCCTTACTGAAGTCCATATACACAATATCATATTCATTACCATGATCTACCTCCTCAAACACCTTAGTGAAAAAAGTTATTAAATTTGTAAGGCAGGAACGCCCTTTGTTAAACCGTGCCGAGATTCGTTGATTAATTTATGCTTTTCAAGATGGCTGCGAATTGCCTCGGCAATTATTGATTCCATAAATTTTCCCACTATGGAGGTTAGGCTTATTGGTCTATAGTTCGAAGCTAAGGACCTGTCACCTGCTTTGAAAATAGGTATTACATTTGCCATTTTCCACTTATTTGGCACCATGCCAGTTTGCAGTGATATGTTGAAAAGATTAGCCAACGGTTTGCTAAGCTCCTCTTTACATTCCTTTAGAACCCTTGCATACAGTTCATCAGGGCCTGGGGATTTGTTAGGTTTCAATTTATCTATTTGTCTAAGGACCATGTCACTTGTGACCCTAATCGTGCATAGTTTACTATGCAAGATATGCTCAAGGCATATTCCTTTAAGAAAAAGAGAGAAGATGTAAACCAGAAAGAGAGAGAGACTCCCTATACAGGCAAAGAATCACAGAGCTGCTGAAAGGGGCCAGTATATCTGAAATACGAAGGAAGGCACTGGTCAGAGAAATAGCAAATACTGAACTTAAGCTTAAGAAATCATACAGGAGACAAGAAACTCAGAAAGAACTTAAAGCCATAAATGAATTCGAAAAAATCCAAAATATTTCTTTTCTTATGCCAAATCTAAGGCAAAAACAACATCCAGTATGTGCTTTTAACATCTTATGGAGAAGGAGCATGGACACGGGTCGTCCCACAGCTGCTAAAAACAACAGACATAGCCCCACTCCACAAAGGGGCAGTAAAGCAATAGCAAAGAACTACAGACCGATAGCTCTAATATTCCATATAAAAATCTTTGAAAGGGTTCTAAGCAAGATCGCCACTCATCTAGATACCCATCAGTTACACAACCCAGGGCAACATGGGTTTAGAGCAGGTCGCTCCTGCCTGTCCCAACTACTGGACCACTATGACAAGGTCCTGGACGCTCTAGAAGACAAAGAAAACGCAGATGTAGTATACACAGACTTTGCAAAAGCCTTTGACAAGTGTGACCATGGTGTAATAGCGCATAAAATGCGTGATAAAGGTAGATGGATCTATAATTTCCTAACAAATAGAACACAAAGAGTAGTACCTGGAGAGAATTCCAGGGGTCAACGCCCCTGCGGCCCGGTCTGTGACCAGGCCTCATGTTGGACCAGAGCCTGATCAACCAGGCTGTTACTGCTGGCCGCACGCAGTCCAACGTACGAACCACAGCCTGGCTGGTCAGGTACCGACTTTAGGTGCCTGTCCAGTGCCTGCTTGAAGACAGCCAGGGGTTTGTTGGTAATCCCCCTGATGTATGCTGGGAGGCAGTTGAACAATCTTGGGCCCCTGACACTTATTGTGTTGTCCCTCAACGTGCTAATTGCACCCCTGCTCTTCATTGGGGGGATGTTACATCGCCGAGTCTTTTGCTTTCGTAGGGAGTGATTTTCGTGTGCAAGTTTGGTACTAATCCCTCGAGCAAACAGAGTACGTAAAGTATGAGGCAGCTACTGTGAAAAGCTCTGTTCCACAAGGCACAGTGTACTTTCCCCCTCCTGTTCCTTATCCTCATATCTGTCATAGATAGGGATGTAAGCCACAACACCATGTCTTCCTTTGCAGATGACACCCAAATTTGCATAGTGATGAATATGGGGAATATATTTTTTCTAATTTTACTGCACAAAACCTTAAGACTCTGATAAAATCGGGGGGCCCTTTTTCCGGATGCCTCATACAAACATCCCAAATTTTAGCGATAAACTAAAAATGCTAATAACAAACAACCAAATGAACAACACCACCTTATCTTAGCTGGAACTTTAACATCAACCTTTGGGGCCCCCCCCGATGACCAGCCAGTAACTGATTTCATCAACAAATGAACAACACACTTCTCATACCAACAATAACTAAACCAACCAGGCTTACTGAGGCAGGGGCAATCATAATCGACCATATATGGACCAATATCCTACCCCCTTTAAAACAGGGATAAAACAGAAAAG
>WNWK01051161.1:0-12580 GCA_009830355.1 Cherax destructor
ATTTTATTGCATATTTCGACGTTTTAGACAGTTTGAGTGCTTTTCTGGCAAAACTCATTTTTCAGCTAAAATATTAGATTTTCACACTTTTAAATAGAATTTCTCCAATTAAATTTATGGGAAAAGTGCAAAATTTATATTTTCTTTTAGGAAGCTTACTTATAGGTATATTTTATCTAAAAATAGTTTTCAAAATCCTTGAAAATGCCTTAAATCGTCAAAAAATGCAATAAAATCAAGTTTATAGCATTTTGAATATTTATTAATTATTTACATATTTTAAAAAATCCTATTAAAAATCTATAAAAATCAATATTTTTATAGAATATTTCATATTATTTTCGAAAATACATGAAACATTAAAAGCTCAGAAAAATTGCTAAAATCGTATTTTATTGCATATTTCGACGTTTTAGACAGTTTGAGTGCTTTTCTAGCAAAACTCATTTTCAGCTAAAATACTTAGATTTTCACACTTTTAAATAGAATTTCTACTGCAATTGAAATTTATGGGAAAAGTAAGCAAAATTTTATGATTTTCTTTAGGAAGCTTCTCATAGGTATATTTTATCTAAAAAAATAGTTTTTCACAAAATCTTGAAAATGCCTTAAATCGTCAAAAATGCAATAAAATCATGTTTTATAGAATTTTGAATATTTAATAATTATTTACATATTTTAAAATCCATTAAAAATCTATAAAATCATATTTTATAAATATTTCATATTATTTTCGAAAATACATGAAAATTAAAAGCTCAAAAATGTTAAATCATTTTATTGCATATTTCGACGTTTAGAGCGGTTTGAGTGCTTTTCTGGCAAAACTCATTTTAGCTAAAATCTTAGATTTCACACTTTAAATAGAATTTCTACTGCAATTGAAATTTATGGAAAAGTAGCAAATTTTATATTTTCTTTAGGAAGCTTACTATAGGTATATTTTATCTAAAAATAGTTTTCGAAAATCTTGAAATGCCTAAATCGTCAAAATGCAATAAAATCAGTTTTATAATTTTAATATTTATTAATTATTTACATATTTTAAAAAATCATTAAAATCTATAAAAATCAATATTTTTAAGAATATTTCATATTATTTTCGAAAATACATGAAACATTAAAAGCTCAAAAATGTCTAAAATCGTATTTTTGCATATTCGACGTTTAGACGGTTTGAGTGCTTTTCTGGCAAAACTCATTTTCAGCTAAAATATTAGATTTTACACTTTTAATAGAATTTCTACTGCAATTGAATTTATGGAAAAGTAAGCAAAATTTTATGATTTTCTTTGAAGCTTACTATAGGTATATTTTATCTAAAAAATAGTTTTCAAAACTTGAAAATGCCTTAATCGTCAAAATGCAATAAAATCAGTTTATAGATTTTAATATTTTAATTATTTACATTTTTAAAAATCCCATTAAAAATCTATAAAATCAATATTTTAAGAATATTTCATATTATTTTCGAAAATACATGAAACATTAAAAAGCTCAGAAAATGTGCTAAATCGTATTTTATTGCATATTTCGACGTTTAGACGGTTTGAGTGCTTTTCTGGCAAAACTCATTTTCACTAAATATTAGATTTTCACACTTTTAATAAATTTCTACTGCAATTGAAATTTATGGGAAAAGTAAGCAAATTTTATTTTCTTTAGAAGCTTACTAAGGTATATTTATCTAAAAATAGTTTTCAAAAATCCTGAAAATCCTAAATGTAAAATCAATAAAATATTGTTTTATTAATATTTACATTTTTAAAAATCCATTAAAATCTATAAAAATCAATATTTTTAGAATATTTATATTATTTTAAAAAACATGAAACTTAAAAGCTAGAAAATGTTAAATCGTATTTTATTGCATATTTGACGTTTTAGAGCGGTTTGAGTGCTTTTCTGGAAAACTCATTTTCAGCTAAAATACTTAGATTTTCACACTTTAAATAAATTTCTACTGAATTAAATTTATGGGAAAGTAAGCAAAATTTTATGATTTTCTTTGGAAGCTTACTATAGGTATATTTTATCTAAAATAGTTTTCAGAAAACTAAATGCCTTAAATCGTCAAAAATGCAATAAAATCAAGTTTTATAATTTAATATTTAATTTTTCATATTTTAAAAATCATTAAAAATCTATAAAATCAATATTTTTATAGAATATTTCATATTATTTTGAAAATACATGAAACATTAAAAGCTCAGAAAAATGCTAAATCGTATTTTATTGCATATTTCGACGTTTTAGAGCGGTTTGAGTGCTTTTCTGGCAAAACTCATTTTAGCTAAAATATTAGATTTTCACACTTTAAATAGAATTTCTACTGCAATTGAAATTTATGGGAAAAGTAAGCAAAATTTTATATTTTCTTTTAGGAAGCTTTATAGGTATATTTTATCTAAAAATAGTTTTCAGAAAATCCTTGAAAATGCCTTAAATCGTCAAAAAATGCAATAAAATAAGTTTATAGCATTTTTAATATTTTAAATTATTTACATATTTTAAAAAATCCATAAAATCTATAAAATCAATATTTTTAAGAATATTTCATATTTTCGAAAATACATGAAACATTAAAAGCTCAGAAAATGTGCTAAAATCGTATTTTATTGCATATTTCGACGTTTTAGAGCGGTTTGAGTGCTTTTCTGCAAACTCATTTTTACTAAAATACTTGATTTTCACACTTTTAAATAGAATTTCTGCAATTGAAATTTATGGAAAAGTAAGCAAAATTTTATATTTTCTTTAGGAAGCTTACTAAGGTATATTTTATCTAAAAAATAGTTTTCAGAAAATCCTTGAAAATGCCTTAAATCGTCAAAAATGCAATAAAATCATTTTTTATTAATTATTTACATTTTTAAAAATCATTAAAATCTATAAAATCAATATTTTTATAGAATATTTCATATTATTTTCGAAAAACATGAAACATTAAAAGCTCAGAAAATGTGCTAAAATCGTATTTTATTGATATTTCGACGTTTTAGAGTTTGAGTGCTTTTCTGCAAAACTCATTTTCAGCTAAAATACTTAGATTTTCACATTTTAAATAGAATTTCTATGCAATTGAAATTTATGGAAAAGTACAAAATTTTATGATTTTCTTTTAGAAGCTTACTTATAGGTATATTTTATCTAAAAAAATAGTTTTCAGAAAATCTTGAAATGCCTTAAATGTAAAAAATGCAAAAATCAGTTTTATAATTTTAATATTTATTAATTATTTACATATTTTTAAAAAATCATAAAAATCTATAAAAATCAATATTTTTATAGAATATTTCATATTATTTTCGAAAATCATGAAACATTAAAAGCTCAGAAAATGTGCTAAAATCGTATTTTATTGCATATTTCGACGTTTTAGAGCGTTTGAGTGCTTTTCTGGAAAACTCATTTTTCAGCTAAAATATTAGATTTTCACACTTTTAAATAGAATTTCTACTGAATTGAAATTTATGGGAAAAGTGCAAATTTTATTTCGAATTCTAAAATAGTTAAATAAATGCCTAAATAATGCAATAAAATCAAGTTTATAGCATTTATATTTATAATTATTTACATTTTTTAAAATCTATTAAAATCTAAAAAATTATTTTATAGATATTTCATATATTTGAAATACATGAAAATTAAAAGCTCAGAAAATGTGCTAAAATATTTTAGCATATTTGACGTTTTAGAGCGGTTTGAGTGCTTTTCTGAAACTCATTTTCAGCTAAAATACTTAGATTTTCACTTAAGAATTTCTTTAAATTTATGGAAAATGAATATTTTTTTTAGGAAGCTTACATAATATTTATCTAAATATTTCAAAACTGAATGTTAATCGTCAAAATGCAATAAAATCAGTTTTATAGATTTTTGAATATTTATAATTATTTACATATTTTTAAAATCATTAAAATCTATAAAATAATATTATAGAATATTTCATTATTTTCGAAAATACATGAAACAAAAAGCTGAAAATGTCAAATCGTATTTTATTGCATATTTCGACGTTTAAAGTTTGAGTGCTTTTCTGAAAACTCATTTTAGCTAAATATTAGATTTTCACACTTTAAATAGAATTCTCTCAATTGAAATTTATGGAAATAAGCAAAATTTTTGATTTTCTTTGAAGCTTAAGTATTTTATAAAAATAGTTTTCAAAATAAAATGCCTTAATCGAAAAATGCAATAAATCAAGTTTTATAGATTTTGAAATTTAATTATTTACATATTTTAAAATCATAAATCTATAAAATCAATATTTATGTATTATATTTTCGAAAATACAAAATGTGCTAAACGTATTTTATTGCATATTTCGACGTTTTAGAGGTTTGATGCTTTTCTAAAAACTCATTTTTCAGCTAAAATACTTAGATTTTCACACTTTTAATAGAATTTCACTCAATTGAAATTTATGGAAAAGTAAGCAAAATTTTATGATTTTCTTTAGGAAGCTTACTTATAGGTATATTTTATCTAAAAATAGTTTTTCAGAAAATCCTTGAAATGCCTTAAATCGTCAAAATGCAATAAAATCAGTTTTATAGCATTTTGAATATTTATTAATTATTTACATATTTTTAAAATCCTATTAAAATCTATAAAAATCAATATTTTTATAGAATATTTCATATATTTTCGAAAATACATGAAACATTAAAAGCTCAGAAAATGTGCTAAAATCGTATTTTATTGCATATTTCGACGTTTTAGAGCGTTTGAGTGCTTTTCTGCAAAACTCATTTTTCAGCTAAAATACTTAGATTTTCACACTTTAAGTAGAATTTCTACTGCAATTGAAATTTATGGAAAAGTAAGAAAATTTATGATTTTCTTTTGAGCTTACTCATAGGTATATTTTATCTAAAAATAGTTTTCAAAAATCCTTGAAAATGCCTTAATCGTCAAAATGCAATAAAATCATGTTTTATAGAATTTTGATATTATTAATTATTTACATATTTTAAAAATCATTAAAATCTATAAAATCAATATTTTTATAGAATATTTCATATTATTTTCGAAAAATACATGAAACATTAAAAAGCTCAGAAAATGTCTAAAATCGTATTTTATTGCATATTTCGACGTTTTAGAGCGGTTTGAGTGCTTTTCTGGCAAAACTCATTTTTAGCTAAAATACTTAGATTTTCACACTTTTAAATAGAATTTCACTGCAATTGAAATTTATGGGAAAAGTAAGCAAAATTTTATGATTTTCTTTTAGGAAGCTTTATTATAGGTATATTTTATCTAAAAAATAGTTTTTCAGAAAATCCTTGAAAATGCCTTAAATCGTCAAAAATGCAATAAATAAGTTTTATAGCATTTTTGAATATTTATTAATTATTTACATATTTTTAAAAATCCCATTAAAAATCTATAAAAATCAATATTTTTATAGAATATTTCATATTATTTTCGAAAATACATGAAACATTAAAAGCTCAGAAAAATGTGCTAAAATCGTATTTTATTGCATATTTCGACGTTTTAGAGCGGTTTGAGTGCTTTTCTGGCAAAACTCATTTTTCAGCTAAAATACTTAGATTTTCACACTTTTAAATAGAATTTCTACTGCAATTGAAATTTATGGGAAAAGTAAGCAAAATTTTATGATTTTCTTTAGGAAGCTTACTATAGGTATATTTTATCTAAAAAATAGTTTTTCAGAAAATCCTTGAAAATGCCTTAAATCGTCAAAAATGCAAAAAATCAAGTTTTATAGCATTTTTGAATATTTATAATTATTTACATATTTTTAAAAATCCTATTAAAAATCTATAAAAATCAATATTTTTATAGAATATTTCATATTATTTTCGAAAATACATGAAACATTAAAAGCTCAGAAAATGTGCTAAAATCGTATTTATTGCATATTTCGACGTTTTAGAGCGGTTTGAGTGCTTTTCTGGCAAAACTCATTTTTCAGCTAAAATACTTAGATTTTCACACTTTTAAATAGAATTTCTACTGCAATTGAAATTTATGGGAAAAGTAAGCAAAATTTTATGATTTTCTTTTAGGAAGCTTACTCATAGGTATATTTTATCTAAAAAATAGTTTTTCACAAAATCCTTGAAAATGCCTTAAATCGTCAAAAATGCAATAAAATCAAGTTTTATAGAATTTTGAGATATTTATAATTATTTACATATTTTTAAAAGAATCCCATTAAAAATCTATAAAAATCAATATTTTTATAGAATATTTCATATTATTTTCGAAAAATACATGAAACATTAAAAAGCTCAGAAAAATGTGCTAAAATCGTATTTTATTGCATATTTCGACGTTTTAGAGCGGTTTGAGTGCTTTTCTGGCAAAACTCATTTTTCAGCTAAAATACTTAGATTTTCACTTAGATTTTCACACTTTTAAATAGAATTTCTCCTGCAATTGAAATTTATGGGAAAAGTAAGCAAAATTTTATGATTTTCTTTTAGGAAGCTTACTCATAGGTATATTTTATCTAAAAAAATAGTTTTTCACAAAATCCTTGAAAATGCCATAAATCGTCAAAAAATGCAATAAAATCATGTTTTATAGAATTTTTGAGTATTTATTAATTATTTACATATTTTTAAAAAATCTTATTAAAAATCTATAAAAATCAATATTTTTAAAGAATATTTCATATTATTTTCGAAATAACATGAAACATTAAAAAGCTCAGAAAAATGTGCTAAAATCGTATTTTATTGCATATTTCGACGTTTTAGAGCGGTTTGAGTGCTTTTCTGGCAAAACTCATTTTTCAGCTAAAATACTTAGAATTTCACACTTTTAAGTAGAATTTCTACTGCAATTGAAATTTATGGGAAAAGTAAGCAAAATTTTATGATTTTCTTTTAGGAAGCTTACTCATAGGTATATTTTATCTAAAAAAATAGTTTTCAAAAATCCTTGAAAATGCCTAAATCGTCAAAAAATGCAATAAAATCATGTTTTATAGAATTTTTGAATATTTATTAATTATTTACATATTTTTAAAAATCCATTAAAAATCTATAAAAATCAATATTTTTATAGAATATTTCATATTATTTTCGAAAATACATGAAACATTAAAAGCTCAGAAAAATGTCTAAAATCGTATTTTATTGCATATTTCGACGTTTTAGAAGTTTGAGTGCTTTTCTGGCAAAACTCATTTTCAGCTAAAATACTTAGATTTTCACACTTTTAATAGAATTTCTACTGCAATTGAAATTTATGGGAAAAGTAAGCAAATTTTATGATTTTCTTTTAGGAAGCTTACTTATAGGTATATTTTATCTAAAAATAGTTTTCAGAAAATCCTTGAAAATGCCTTAATCGTCAAAAATGCAATAAATCAAGTTTTATAGCATTTTTGAATATTATTAATTATTTACATATTTTTAAAAATCCATTAAAATCTATAAAAATCAATATTTTTATAGAATATTTCATATTATTTTCGAAAATACATGAAACATTAAAAAGCTCAGAAAATGTAGCTAAAATCGTATTTTATTGCATATTTCGACGTTTTAGAGCGTTTGAGTGCTTTTCTGGCAAAACTCATTTTTCAGCTAAAATACTTAGATTTTCACACTTTTAAATAGAATTTCTACTGCAATTGAAATTTATGGGAAAAGTAACAAATTTTTATTTTCTTTAGAAGCTTACTTATAGGTATATTTTATCTAAAATAGTTTTCAAAATCCTTGAAAATGCCTTAATCGTCAAAAATGCAATAAAATCAAGTTTTATAGCATTTTTGAATATTATTAATTATTTACATATTTTAAAAATCTATAAAATCTATAAAAATCAATATTTTTATAGAATATTTCAATTATTTTCGAAAATACATGAAACATTAAAAGCTCAGAAAATGTGCTAAAATCGTATTTTATTGCATATTTCGACGTTTTAGAGCGGTTTGAGGCTTTTCTGGCAAAACTCATTTTCAGCTAAAATACTTAGATTTTCACACTTTTAAATAGAATTTCTGCAATTGAAATTTATGGGAAAAGTAAGCAAAATTTTATGATTTTCTTTAGAAGCTTATCATAGGTATATTTTATCTAAAAAATAGTTTTTCAAAATCCTTGAAAATGCCTTAAATCGTCAAAAATGCAATAAAATCAGTTTTATAGATTTTTGAATTTTTAATTATTTACATATTTTTAAAAATCATTAAAATCTATAAAATCAATATTTTAAGAATATTTCATATTATTTTCGAAAAACATGAAACATTAAAAAGCTCAGAAAAATGTGCTAAAATCGTATTTTATTGCATATTTCGACGTTTTAGAGCGTTTGAGTGCTTTTCTGAAAACTCATTTACTAAAAACTAATTTTCACACTTAAGAATTTCTGTGAAATTTATGGGAAAATAACAATTTTTTTCTTTAGGTTATAGGTATATTTTACTAAAATAGTTTAAAAACTTGAAATTAAAAAAATTTTTGTTTATTAATTTTTACATTTTTTAAAAATCTATTAAATCAATATTTTTATAGAATATTTATATTATTTTAAAAACATGAAAATTAAAGCTAAATGTAAAATCGTATTTTATTGCATATTGACGTTTTAGAGGTTTATGTTTGGCAAACTCATTTCAGCTAAATACTTAGATTTTCACTTAAATAAATTTTGCAATGAATTATGGGAAAATAAATTTAATTTTCTTAGGAAGCTTACTTAGTATTTTATCTAAAAATAGTTCGAAAACTGAAAGCCTAATGTAAAATAAAATCAAGTTTTATACATTTGAATATTTAATTATTACATATTTAAAATATAAATCTATAAAATAATATTTATAGAATATTTCATATTATTTAAAACATAAAATTAAAAAGTAGAAATCAAACGTATTTTATTATATTGACGTTTTAGAGCGGTTTAGGTTTCAAACCATTTCAGCTAAATATTGATTTCACTTTAAATAGATTTCTCGCATAAATTTATGAAAAGTAAGCAAAATTTTTGTTTTCTTTTGGAAGCATAGGTATATTTTATTAAATAGTTTCCAAAACTGAAAATGCTTAATCAAATGCAATAAAATCAGTTTATAATTTGATATTTATTAATTATTTACATATTTTAAATCATTAAACTATAAATCAATATTTTTAAGATATTTATATTATTTTCGAAATACATGAAACATTAAATCAGAAATGCTAAAATTATTTTCAATTGACGTTTAGAGCGGTTTGAGTGCTTTGAAAACCTTAGCTAAATATTAATTTTCCACTTATGAATTTACTGAATTAAATTTATGAAAGACAAAATTTTTATTTTCTTAGAAGCTACTATAGGTATATTTTACTAAAAATATTTCAAATCCTTGAATCAATGTAAATGCAAAAATCATTTTTAATTGAATATTATAATATTTACATATTTTTAAATCTTAAATCTAAAAATATTTTTATAGAATATTTCATTATTTTAAAATACTGAAATAAAGCTCGAAAAATGTAAATCGTATTTTATTGATATTTTACGTTTTAGACGGTTTGAGGCTTTTCTGAAAACTCATTTTTCAGCTAAAATTTGATTTTCACACTTTAAATAGAATTTCTCTGAATTGAAATTATGAAAAGTAGAAAATTTTATGTTTTCTTTGAAGCTATAAGATATTTTATCTAAATTTTTCAAAACCTTGAAAATGTTAATCGTCAAAAATGCAATAAAATAGTTTTATAGATTTAATATTTATATTATTTAATTTTTAAAAATCCATTAAAATTATAAATCAATATTTTTAAGAATATTTCATATATTGAAATCGAAATTAACTCAGAAATTAAATCATTTTATTGATTTCGACGTTTAGACGGTTATGTTGAAACTCATTTACTAAAATATTAATTTTCACACTTTAATAAATTACTGAATTGAAATTTATGAATACAAAATTTTATGATTTTCTTTAGGAAGCTTACTCAAGGTATATTTTATCTAAAAATAGTTTTTCAGAAAATCCTTGAAAATGCTCTTAAATCGTCAAAAATGCAATAAATCAGTTTTATAGCATTTTTAATATTATAATTATTTACTATTTTTAAAAATCCATTAAAATCTATAAAAATCAATATTTTTATAGAATATTTCATATTATTTTCGAAAATACATGAACATTAAAAAGCTCAGAAAAATGTGCTAAAATCGTATTTTATTGCATATTTCGACGTTTTAGAGCGGTTTGAGTGCTTTTCTGGCAAAACTCATTTTTCAGCTAAAATACTTAGATTTTCACACTTTAAATAGAATTTCTACTGCAATTGAAATTTATGGGAAAAGTAAGCAAAATTTTATGATTTTCTTTTAGGAAGCTTACTATAGGTATATTTTATCTAAAAATAGTTTTTCAGAAAATCCTTGAAAATGCTCTTAAATCGTCAAAAATGCAATAAAATCAGTTTTATAGCATTTTGAATATTTATTAATTATTTACATATTTTTAAAAAATCCTATTAAAATCTATAAAAATCAATATTTTTATAGAATATTTCATATTATTTTCGAAAATACATGAAAATTAAAAAGCTCAGAAAAATGTGCTAAAATCGTATTTTATTACATATTTCGACGTTTTAGAGCGGTTTGAGTGCTTTTCTGGCAAAACTCATTTTTAGCTAAAATACTTAGATTTTCACACTTTTAAATAGAATTTCTACTGCAATTGAAATTATGGAAAAGTAGCAAAATTTTATGATTTTCTTTAGGAAGCTTACTATAGGTATATTTTATCTAAAAATAGTTTTTCAAAAATCCTTGAAAATGCCTTAATCGTCAAAATGCAATAAAATCATTTATAGATTTTGAATATTTATAATTATTACATATTTTTAAAAATCATAAAATCTATAAAATCAATATTTTATAGAATATTTCATATTTTCGAAATAACATGAAACATTAAAAAGCTCAGAAAATGTGCTAAAATCGTTTATTGCTATTTCTGACGTTTTAGAGGTTTGAGTCTTTTCTGTAAACTCATTTTACTAAAATTTAGATTTTACACTTTTAGAATTTTACTCAATTAAATTTGGAAAAGAAGCAAATTTAATTCTTTTAAGTTTATAGTATATTTATTAAAATATTTAAATTTAAATCCTAATTAAAAATCAATAAATCAATTTATAGATTTTATTATTTAAATATTTATATATTTTAAAAATCATTAAAATCTATAAAATCAATATTTTAAGATATTCTTATTTCGAAATACATAAAATTAATCTTTGAAATTCTAAATATTTTTGAATTGCGTTTTGATGTTGACTTCATTTTTCAGCAAAATATTAGATTTTACACTTTAAAAGAATTTACTCAATTAAATTTATGAAAAGTAACAAATTTTATGATTTTCTGAAGTTACAGGTATTTTTCTAAAATAGTTTCAAAAACTGAATGCTAACAAAAATGCAAAATATTATAATTTAATATTTAATTATTATATTTAAAAATCCATTAAATTTTTAATATTTTTTTTCGAAATACTGAAACATAAAATCGAAATATAAAATCTTATTGCTTTTAGTTAGAGGTTTGAGCTTCGAAACTCATTTTAGCTAAAAATTAATTTCACACTTAATGAATTCTGCATTGAATTATGAAAATAAAAATTTTATGTTTCTTGAAGTTTATAGTATATTTTATCTAAAAAGTTAAACCTGAATTTATTAAATGCAATAATCAGTTTATAGATTTGATATTATATATTTACATATTTTTAAAAATCCATTAAAATCTATAAAATCAATATTTTTATAGAATATTTCATATTATTTTCGAAAAATACATGAAACATTAAAAAGCTCAGAAAAATGTGCTAAAATCGTATTTTATTGCATATTTCGACGTTTTAGAGCGGTTTGAGTGCTTTTCTGGCAAAACTCATTTTTCAGCTAAAATACTTAGATTTTCACACTTTTAAATAGAATTTCTACTGCAATTGAAATTTATGGAAAAGTAAGCAAAATTTTATGATTTTCTTTAGGAAGCTACTTATAGGTATATTTTATCTAAAAATAGTTTTCGAAAACTTGAAAATGCCTTAATGTCAAAAAATCAATAAAAACGTTTTATAGCATTTTTGAATATTTATAATTATTTACATATTTTTAAAAATCCCATTAAAAATCTATAAAAAACAATATTTTTAAGAATATTTCATATTATTTTCGAAAATACATGAAACATTAAAAGCTCAGAAAATGTGCTAAAATCGTATTTTATTGCATATTTCGACGTTTTAGAGCGGTTTGAGTGCTTTTCTGGCAAAACTCATTTTTAGCTAAAATACTTAGATTTTCACACTTTTAAATGAATTTCTACTGCAATTGAAATTTATGGGAAAAGTAAGCAAAATTTTATGATTTTCTTTAGAAGCTTACTCATAGGTATATTTTATCTAAAAATAGTTTTCAGAAAATCCTTGAAAATGCTTTAAATCGTCAAAATGCAATAAAATCAGTTTTATAGATTTTATATTTATAATTATTTACATATTTTTAAAATCATTAAAATCTATAAAATCAATATTTTTATAGAATATTTCAATTATTTTCGA
>WNWK01051162.1:0-12580 GCA_009830355.1 Cherax destructor
CAATGTTAGGTTAATAAAAATGAAGGTATAAAACAAGATTGAGCAATGAAGTATAAAAAATGGGGCAATAATAATTATAAAATAAAAATTGTGCAATAAAGCTTGAATAATAAGGGATTTTGTAGTTTTCAAATACAAATTAAGACTATGAGGTAGAATTAAGACTATGAGGTAGAATTAAGACTATGAGGTAGAATTAAGACTATGAGGTAGAATTAAGACTATGAGGTAGAATGGTAGTTGGATATAAGGTAAAAAGTTAATGGTAAGAGGGTCATGAATTTATCCAACCTAAATTTGAAACTACCCAAGGTCCTAGCTTCAATAACCCTACTAGGCAGACTGTTCCACTCATCAACTACCCTATTTCCAAACCAATACTTTCCTATATCCTTTCTAAATCTAAACTTATCTAACTTGAATCCATTAATGCGGGTTCTCTCTTGGAGAGATATCCTCAAGACCTTATTTATATCCCCTTTGTTAATACCCATTTTCCACTTGTATACCTCGATCATGTCTCCCCTCATTCTACATCCTACAAGTGAATGTAATTTAAGGGTCTTCAATCTTTCTTCGTAAGGAAGATTTCTAATGCTATGTATTAATTTAGTCATTCTACGCTGAATGTTTTCTAACGAATTTATGTCCATTCTGTAATATGGAGACCAGAACTGAGCTGCGTAATCTAGGTGAGGCCTTACTAATGATGTATAAAGCTATAATATAACCTCTGGACTTCTATTGCTAACACTTCTTGATATAAATCCCAGTAATCTATTTGCCTTATTACGTACGCTTAGGCATTGCTGTCTTGGTTTAAGGTTGCTGCTTACCATCACCCCCAAGTCCTTCTCGCAATCTGTATGGCTAAGTTCTACGTTATTTAACTTATAAAAAAAATATAAAGCTCTAATAACATGTATAAATGAACATTTAACATCACACTTACCTTTATTGGCGACTCTTGTTGGTGTATGGAAGATGGAGAGATTAGATTTTAGATTTTGCCACCCAAGTGGCTAGTTTATTGTGCACCCCATATCCATCCTGTGGATGGTAGCACAAGAGCATATGGATACACAAAAGGCCTAGACACTAGGCCCCAACAGGGTTAACAATTGTACATTTGGATTTATATTTACATTTCACTTATCTGTTACAAGCAAATTTAGGAAATTTGCTCAGTATAACTGGTATCTTATTTTCATTAATAAGATATCTTGACATGTCACATAGGTTATTATACTGTCTATCTCTATATTCCTCAATAAGTGGACAATTAAGCACATAGTGTTCAAGACAGTGACCATATGCCTGATCACATAATTTGCATTTAGTTTGATCATCATCTGTGTGTCTCCCAAACTGCCAGAAGTACTTGTAGCCAAGCCTAAGCCTGGCCACTACAACATCAGTCAGTCTGTTCACATTGCAAGTTGCTCCATAAACATACTTATCTATGTTTATGTTATCATAGTGGGTTATAGATCTACTCACGCTTTTAACTGCATTCATATAGCAATCATTTTCATTATTTATTTCTCTCCTAATATTATTCCTAATGCTAGACACAGATATACCAAAGTTATATTCTACATTCTCCTTCTGGGTACTCTTCTTGGCTAACATATCAACTTTATCATGCTAGAAGATGGAGAGGAGGAGAGAGGGAGGCGAGTTTGTTTGAAGGTAGGACAAAATGCTTCAATTTGACACTAACATTAGCTCTACGGCTTATTTATCTATCACAATTCATCTAATATGACATAAAGAATATTAATAACATAGAAACTTGATATATACTCTAGAATGAATAAAATGTGTCATTACAAATGTGAGGACTGGTGATAGTGTTATTGTTGTTGGGTTTATAAGGGCCACTGACCATAAGCCGTACATATAGTGGTGGTTGTGGGCCTGGCAGCAAAGCCACCACCAATATTCACACTGACACAATGTACGTAATTTATAAATAAGAAATATTTACATTTTAATTTATAAATAAGAAATATTTACACTTTAATTTATAAATAAGAAATATTTACACTATAAATAAGAAATATTTACACTTATCTTGGAGATGGTGGCAGAGGGCAGCTCTGGACTCAGTGCCCTTATACTCCTCAAAGAACAATGGAGGAGTTAAGTTTCGTGTTATTTTTCTATCGCTTAATCGCTTAACTTACTTGCTACACTGTTAGTGCTACATTTTATCGCTGGCTGGTGCTATAGCCTTTATCGACTCCACTTTGATACTTTGCTACGATTTCTTTCTTTAATTCTATGGTGTTCCTCACTTTCTTTACCAAAGGACTGGCACTAGGAGCTTTCTTTGGGCCCATGGTGGCTTATTTAGCAGTCACACACAATAATCAAGGGCCAAAAACAATGGATTGTTAAGAAATGTTTTGTATGAACTCGTAGGATAATGTTCACTCAACCAGAAACAATGCTGCACTGCCTGACAATGTGCGTGGGAGATGGGCTTGCAGGCTTTGTATGTGCACTGGGCACTGGACAGGTTCTGTACCATGAATAAAAACAGAGCCAGTCACCGAAAACGGAGGTAATATTTCCACGAAAAAAGTGCCCGAAAACTGAAATCACCGAAAACGGAGGGTCCACTGTACAAGCAAAAAATTCAGATGGCTTTCACTAATGTGGAAGCAATCTTACGGCTATTTCTTAGCTTAATGGTTACTAACTGCTCAAGAGATTGGTCTTTTTCGAGAATCAAAAGAATTAAAAATGAATTAATAATAATAATAATAATAATATTTTTATTTCATTGCAAGTTTACATCGAGATTATGTAATTACAATCATGAACTGAAGTACAGTGGACCCTCGGTTAACGAATACCCCGGAAATCGTACAGTTATGTAAGTATAATATTTTAAGTGCATGTGGAAGTATATTTTTGGGGGTCTGAAATAGACTAACCTACGTGATATTTTTTCTTAAGGGAGTAAATTCGTTCGGTAATAGTGCTTGAGCAGACTTCAGGAGTAAAGTTTTTACGAAACTCGGGGGTCCACTGTACAAAGAGAGCCACTATTATGCCATGGCAATATGGGCAGACTAAATCTAATAGCTTAAAGACTACTTAATATTAGAGAAATTGATTGAGTTTGTTTTAGTTAAACATTAGCTTATAACAGTTAATAAATTTACTCCAATTAAAATCTGACGATATTTCATTGTGACAAGTGTTTTGTAGGATGATTACATCAATAGTAAATATTGAAATTATATTATAGGAAAATAACACTTGAGCATTGTTGAAAGTAGTTTACAGTATGAGTATTTAGTTTAGGATGAGTAGGTTGTTTTTGAGAAGTCTTAAATTGATGTTCAGACCAGGTTATTTTAGTATTTACTGGTAATGAATTCCAGATTTTGGGGCTCTTTATGTGCATAGAATTTTTACACAGGGTGATATGGACATGGGGTATATCAAAAAGTGATCTGTGTCTTGTGTTATGGTCATGGGTCCTGTTAAAGTTGGTGAGGAGAATTTTGAGCGGAGGGTTTATATTAGAGTGTAGAGTTCTATGTATGTAGTAGGCACAAGAATAAGTGTGAATGTTCTTTATGGTGAGTAGTTTTAGACTTTTGAATATTGGTGGAGTATGCTGTCTAGAGTGGGAATTTGTTATCATTCTGACTGCAGCCTTTTGCTGGGTTATGAGTGGTCTAAGGTGATTTAATGTTGTTGATCCCCATGCACAAATTCCATAGGTGAGATAAGGGTAGATGAGTGAATGATACAGTGCAAGGAGAGCTGATTGAGGCACATAGTAGCGTATCTTTGATAGTATGCCTACTGTCTTTGAGATTTTCTTGGAAATTTGTTGTGTGTGTGTTTGGAATTTAAGGCTACTGTCAAGGTGGATTCCTAGGAATTTTCCCTCTGTGAGTCTTGTGATGGGTGAACCATTGAGCGTTATATTAAGTGGAACATTTGTAGCTGTTTCTAAACTGAATGAAATAGGTCTTGTCAGTATTGAGAGTAAGGTTATTAGTCGTCATCCAGGAAGATATTTTCTGTAATTCAGCATTAACAGTGATGGCCAGTATGACTGGGTTTGGATGAGAGAAGACATATGTAGTGTCATCTGCAAACAATATGGGTTTCAGTAGTTGTGATGCATTCGGTAGGTCATTGATGTAAATGAGGAATAGGAGTGGTCCTAGGAAACTTCCTTGTGGGACATCAACTGTAATTTGTTGTGTGGAAGAGTTAGCTCCATTTGTGTACACGTATTGGCTTCTGTTACTAAGGTATGACTTTAGGTAGTCGAGTGAGTGCCCTCTTATACCATAGTGTGCTAGTTTTGTGAGCAGTAAATCATGGTCAACTGTATCAAAAGCTTTACGTAAATCAATGAAGATTCCCAGTGGGACTTCTTTCTTCTCAAGTGCGGTGTATATTGGCTATAGCATGTGTATAATAGCATCATTTGTGCTTTTGTTACTCCGAATTCAAACTGACAGGGGTTGAGTACGTTGTGTGAGACGAGGTAGGAATAGATCCGCCTATGAATTAATTTTTCAAAGATTTTAGAGAGCAGAGGTTAGATATTGGTCTATAATTATTCAAGTCTGCTTGATCACCTCCTTTGTGGATCAGGGTGACCCTCGCTATTTTGAGAATTGATGGGAAGGTGGAGGCTTCAATGGATTTGTTGAAGTGTGTTGCAATAATTGGTGACAGTACCAGAGAAGCTTTTTGTACATAAAAGGTGGTAAGCTGTTTATGTCTCCGCCTTGTTTTTAATAGTGTTGATGATGAGCAAGACTTCTATTGGGTTGGTTGGAGTTAAGAATAGTGTATTCAGGTAGGTGTTGGTGAGGTAGTCTGATGGACGGGTGTTTGAGCTTGGGATTTTACTCGCTAGATTCTTTCCTATAGTGGAGAAGAAAATATTAAAGTCTGTTTGCTGTCTCAGTTGGTGAGAGTAGGGGTTCATCTGATTTTGTTAATTTGATAGTTTTGTTTTTGGACATCTTTTTATTTTAGCCTGTTCTGCTGTGTAGTAATGACAGTTGTTGTTAGGTTCATTTAAGTCATTTGATAAAAGGTTGGTATCAGGATCAATGTTTCGAATCATAAGATTTAGTGTGATTCTATAATTAAACTTAAAAATAGAACAATGCAAGTAGACTTAAGAATAGGACAATGCAATAGGAGTTCTTGGCACGTGAGTTAGTACGTTGGATATGTTTACAAAAATGAATAAATGAGCTAAGTTAGTCAATTTACAGCTAAAAAGAATCTAAAACTATAGCACCTGAGTTAGTTAATTAATTAAACAATTGTTTATATATTAGTGTGATTCTAAAAAGACTTAAGAACAATGAATAATGCTAAACTTAACCCTTAAACTGTCCAAACGTAGATATACGTTCGCGTGCGTACTGCCCCGAACGTAGATCTACGTTTTTTTCAAATTCTTTTAACCTTGGTACGATAAGCCTGAGTTGCCTAGAGATTAGAGAATGGGTCTGTGCACTCACTGTGTGCAGTATTACAACAAGTGGGAATGACAAACAAAATGCACTCTTCATTTTAACCCTTTGGGGTCGACAGGCCTTCTGAGCAAAGTGTTCCTGGGGTCGAAAAATATTCGGAAAAAAAAAATTATTTTTCTTATGAAATGATAGAGTTTTTTTTCTGAATCGAAATAGCTAAACAAAAATTTTTGCGATCAATACTTACGGAGATATGGAGGATTCAAGTTGACCCAAACGATCCGGTGACGGCATCATCGGCGACTTCCGGTTGGCCGGTAATCGTTTTTTTTTTTTGAAGTTATTTTCTTATGAAATTTAATTTTTTTTTCAAATAACTTTTATGGACTGTGAGACCAATATAAGTGCTGTTTTCAAATATTCACTCGCTATTTCTTATAAAATAATGCCACAAAGTTTGTTATCACTAGTTTGTTTACAAAACATATTTACAACAATGTACAATGTACAATTATGTTTATAACTATTGTTCAATCATATATATACACATATTGAGTCACTGCAGATGTTTCTAGAAGTTCTGCAGCCTGTGGAAGTCTCTGAAACATGGTTCCATGCACAATGGTGTTTCACATTCCACACACATAAAACGAGTGTCTTTGCGTTGCTTGGGCGTCTTTTGTATGTGCACAGACATAACACCTCTTCTGAGCCTTTTCTTGCAAGCAGTAGCAGGCAGTTTTGTTAGGAAGTGTTCACCACCAAGCCTCAGGCGAGAGGGTAGTTGTTGGTAATTTCGTGGGCGGTTTTCTATTGCAGGTGGTGTTTCTTGGTACTTGGTGATTATTTGCCTGATAACAGACAAACAAAATTCGCCATATGGTGGTTTGTTTGTGGTCTTCAACTTATAAACATTATAAGCATTGAGCATGGTAATGTCCAGAATGTGAAAAAGAGTTTTATGTACCACTTATAACTCTTTCTAACACAATCAGCAAACCCAATCTGCATGTCACATTTGTCCACTAAGCGCATATTGTGAGTGTAATCCATCACAGCTGCAGGTTTTAGAATGGGTTCATCAGTCTCTCTATTCACCCTGCCACTGTCTGCCATTTCATTAGGGTGAATTGATGACAACAGTGTGACATCTCGTTTGTCATGCCACCGAAATGCCATGATATCATTGGCAGCAAACGCCTGCACCTCACCTCTACGAGTGCCTGCACTGAACCTAGGCATATGCTTACGATTTGCACGCACTGTACCGCACACATCTGTCATGTTCACTGCAAAAATCACTGAGGAGGGGCTTGTGTACCAGTTATCAGTATATAATGTATGCCCCTTACCAAGATATGGTTCCATCATTGTTCTAACCACATCACCAGAGATACCCAGTAACTTCCTGGTATCTTTCAGTGTATTACTTCCAGTGTACACAATAATATCCAATACAATACCACTGTAGCAATCACAAAGCACAAACAACTTTATACCAAAGCGTTTCCTCTTGCTTGGTATATACTGCTTGAATGACAGTCTACCTTTGAACAGAATCAGTGACTCGTCAATAACAAGCTTCCTGAAGGGATAAAAATACATATTGAACTTCTCTTTCAGATACAGAAACACATTCCTAATCTTATATAACCTGTCGGATCTGTCAGGCCTGGTTTTGTCCGAAAAATGTAACATGCGTAGAAGTAGCACAAATCGATTCACTGGTATAATATCACTGAAAGCTGGTGTTGCAATCAATCTGTCTGTTGACCAATATGATTTGATACGGTGTTTATAAACATGCGGCATAAGCATTATTGTGGCAAAGAAAAGATACATCTCTGCCACAGTTGTCTCCTTCCACTGGTGTAGACGTGATTTTGGTGAAAGAATCGTGTTTGCCAAAAGAAAAAATTATTTTTTTCTCAAAATATTCGGTCAGCTACGCACGTGAACGTATATCTACGTTTGGACAGTTTAAGGGTTTAAGTATATGATATCTGATGAATTGATTTTACTAGCTATTGGATTAACACACTTTTGAATAAAAGTCACAGAGATTTGGGAAATATCTTTACAATGTAAATTATAGTAAGTAAACATGATGTTCACTTGCTGAAAACAGCTAGGGGCCATATGATATGTGGTCCAATTCCCTCTCAAAACGGGAATGAAGCTGAAATTGATTCAGTAGAAAATATACTAGTTACAAGAATAACTGCTGATCATGTACCACAGCAAAAATTATCATTACTGGAAGAAATGAATGAACCAGTTGATAAGTTGTGGGATTTAGATGCGATAGGTACTGATGTAAATAAACCAAGCCCACAGGAGTCTGAGACTTATAACCAATATTTGGACACTGTCAAATATGAAGATGGACAGTATTGGGTTAGGTTACCATGGAAATTAAATCCACCACATCTACCTAGCAATTATCGTATGGCTTTCGGACAAATGAAAGCACAAATACATGAGCTCAGGAAGAATCCAGAGCTGCTGACTGTCTATGATAATATCATACAAGAACAGTTGGACAATAAATTCATTGAGGAAATAGTCGAAGATAAGTTGAAGAAAGATGCTCATTATCTACCGCACCACGGATTCAGGAAAGATTCTGAAACCACTCCACTACGTGTTGTATACAATTGCAGCGCACGTGCAAATAAAGATGTATCAAGCCTTAATGACTGTCTGATGACCGGACCCTCACTAACTGAGAAGCTTGGAGACGTGCTTATGAAATTTCGCACAAATCCATATGCCTACACGGCTGATATTTCCAAAGCTTTCTTAAGAGTAGGACTACAAGAAATAGATAGAGATTATACTCGATTCTTATGGCCAGAAAATCCACATGATCCTCAAAGTCCTGTGAAAACTTATCATTTCAAGTCAGTATTCAGTATTATTTGGTGCAACATCCTCTCCATTCTTACTAGAAGCTACTCTTAATACACATTTGAAGAAATCTGAAAGTCCCTTCAAAGAAATCTTAAAGAAAAGTTTCTATGTGGACAATCTTCAAGGTACTGTGAATAAAGAGGAGGATTTGAAATCCTTATACAGAGAAGCTAATAAGGAGATGAAAGAAGCAAATATGCCTCTAAGGATGTGGAATACAAATTCAAATCAATTAAGGGAACTTATCAAAGATTTCCCTGAAGCTGAAATTCCTGAATGCAACATGCTTGGACTTAATTGGAACACACAAAAGGATAAACAATAAATCAAGCAGTACACTCACTAAACGTAGTTTACTGTCAGAGGTATCACAATGTTTTGATCCTCTAGGACTCGTCTCACCATTTACCATAAAGGGTAAAATGCTTGTACAAGATGCTTGGAAGCTCAAAATAGGTTAGGATGAGAACTTGCCTCTAGAAATGAGTCAAGAATGGGATGAAATATCCAAGGAGTTTAAACAACTTCATCAAATTAAATTTCCCAGACAAATAGGTCAAGAGGGAAACAAGTATTACACATTACATGTGTTCTGTGATGCGTCAATCAGAGGTTATGGCGCTGTAGCTTACATGAGTAATGCTGACGGAAGTACTTTCATTACTTCAAAGGCCAGGGTTGCACCCTTGAAGGTCAGAACAGTACCACAATTGGAACTGACAGCACTTTATGTAGGTACAAAATTAGCTGTCTATCTCAACAAAGTACTTGATCATCTCACTATTGAGAAAACTGTGATCTGGAGTGACAATGAAGCAGTTCTCCAGTGGTTAAGAAATAATAAGAGTAAGTTGGTCTATGTACAGAATAGAGTAGCAGAAATAAGAGAGATGAAGAGAGACTATGTCTTTCTCCACGTCTCTACACAAGAGAACCCAGCTGACATGTTGTCACGTGGTGTCCCACTCAAGAACTTTGTGGATAATAAATTATGGCTCCACGGACCTAACTGGCTCTCTAATGAAAATAACTGGCCACAGCAAAAAGCTTACATTATGCCAGAAGAAACAGTCTGCTTGAACACAACAGAAATAGTCTTTTTAAATACTGCAGAAACATTGCTGGATCTAAATACTCATCTTTGAGTAAACTCTTAAGAGTTACAGCTCTTGTCTTTAAATTCATTAGAGGGATAAAACCTAATTATGAATTACTTGAACCCATTAAATACTGGATAAAGTTAATACAGAAAGATGTTTTCTCTACAGAATATAAATTTCTGGAAACTCAGGATAAATCACCAAAGAAACCTGATATGATTAATTCTTTAGGACTTTATCTCGACTCAGAAAAAAAATATAAGATGTTGAGGAAGAATTCATAATTCTTCACTACCTAAAGAAACAATACATCCAGTATTGATCCCCAAGAATCATTGGCTAACAAGACTGATTATTCAGAATGCCCACAGTAACGTGTTACATGGTGGTGTAGCTGACACTCTTTGTCATATACGACAATCCTACTGGATACCTCAAGGTCGACAAAGTGTGAAGAAACAAATAAGGGACTGTATTACTTGTCGTCATTATGATATGCGAGTATGTCAGTATCCAGGTCCAACTCTATATCCTTTTGAAAGAGTATGTCATGTCACTCCATTTGAGGTGACAGGTGTAGATTACACTGGACCAATAATTTTAACTAAAACAGTTGATGTTTTGAGCAAAGGTGTAGTGAATAAGCAGACAATAGATAAATTAGTGCCGTTAGAGTTACACAGTGTTGAAAACAAAAATAAAATTAGTGATTCTCCAGAAACCACACAAACTGAAGCTGTTCAGAAAAGACAAGCAGCAGTGATGGCGAGTGAGAAAATTAAATTAATGTTAAGCGATGAGTAGTTCACTTTCAGTGAACCTTCGCTGCCCCCCAGTGTGGAGAAAATTCTCCAAAAGAGGGGGGGTACCTACCCTTTCTGCCCTTAGAAAGGGCCCTACCCTTTCCGCCCTTAGAAAGGGCCAGACAGCGTGTCTGGCTACAACAACAAATGATGAGAAATTTCAATTACTCAGATACGGAAAACGTGAAGAAATTAAAATCTCATCGGAGTACAAAACTAATTCCAACCACACAATAGAGCGAAAAACTAATGTCAAAGACCTGGGAGTGATCATGTCAGAGGATCTCACCTTCAAGGACCATAACAATGTAGCAATTGCATCTGCTCGAAAAATGACAGGATGGATAATGAGAATCTTCAAAACCAGGGATGCCAAGCCCATGTTGACACTTTACAGATCGCTTGTTCTATCTAGGCTGGAATATTGCTGCACACTAACTGCACCTTTCAAGGCGGGTGAAATTGCTGACCTTGAAAATGTGCAGAGAACCTTCACCGCACGCATAAGTGCGATAAACCACCTCAACTACTGGGAACGCTTGAAGTTCCTAAACCTGTACTCTCTAGAACGCAGGCGGGAGAGATACATTATTATATACACATGGAAAATTCTCGAGGGCTTAGTACCAAACTTGCACACAAAAATCACTCCGTATGAAAGCAAAAAACTTGGCAGGCGATGTAACATTCCCCCAATGAAGAGCAGGGGTGCCACTAGCACGTTGAGGACAACACAATAAGTGTGAGGGCCCAAGATTGTTCAACTGCCTCCCAGCATACATCAGGGGATTACCAACAAGCCCCTGGCTGTCTTCAAGCAGGCACTGGACAGGCACCTCAAGTCGGTACCTGATCAGCCGGGCTGTGGTTCGTACGTTGGACTGCGTGCGGCCAGCAGTAACAGCCTGGTTGATCAGGCTCTGGTCCAACAAGAGGCCTGGTCACAGACCGGGCCGCAGGGCGTTGACCCCTGGAATTTCTCCAGGTAGACTCCAGGTAGATGTATGGACCCAAGAGCCAGAAGTCACGTAGTCATTGACCAGGGTTGCAAGAAATGTATGTGAGTGACAGAATTGAGATATGTGACTCTTTACCTTAGCAGGAAAAGTTATAGAAAACTGCTATTTCCATTTCTACACTTGACTTTACAATCTTGTGCTCCAGTGATCTAAATATTTAGAGAACACAAGCTTTTGAATTGCAAATTGTTGCAGTGGTTGGCAAGTGTTGAAATTTAGCTGAGGTCAGCGTGCCAAGCCCTGCTGAGGTCGGCGGCGCACGAGAGGTCAGATTGAACTTATAAACCAACAAGGACGAGAGCTGCGGTGCAGGATTTGACCTGACAAAGGACCATTAGTCGTACACGTCCGTTCTCATTCAATCTCCACTAACGTCAGGAAATTAGATAAGAACTCTGTTCCAGCGCATTTAAAATCGCGGTATAATCAGAAGTGTGCACAGCTTCTTATTACTACTGCAAAAGACTGAAATGAAAAAACGTAAAGGGACAATGAGTTTGCGTCGTCTAACAAGGCAGTGACTCTTCAGCAGTGTTCTTCAAACAAGACAGCGATATCCGGGTGTGAATTAAGGGTCCGATACAAATACCCAGGTAAGTCTGCTTATACCTAGATGCCACCAGCTGTGCAGTTAGGAAAGCATTATTAGCTTTAGGCAGATTTATCATTCACCCGGTAAGTCGCGGGCGATCCGCCCAAACATTTGATATCTTTATTATGCACCCCATACCCATCCTGTGGGCGGTAGTCAAAAGATTACAGAGGTACATAATGGGTCCAGGGACTAACCCCAAAGACCGTGAGTAAACAGCCGTTCAGTCCTTCAATGACTGATTATAGGCTCGCCCCTTTGGGGGAATTTAAGTCTCATGTGTGATTTTATTTTACCTCAGCCCTGTGGGGAATTTAACACCATCAACCATCGGACTGGATGGCTGGGAATCGGGATCATCTACAAGCTAAGTCAACATTTACATCACTTTATCGTGGGGACATTCCCCCCCCCGCATGGAACCCCTCCCAAACCCCCCCCCCTTTCCCCCAGAACCAGCGATCCAATAAACCCCACATCCACCAGCTACCTCGGCGGATAAAAAGAGAGGGCGGGCCCGGGTATCCGCCAAAACCCTCCTTGGGCACCACTCCTGGAACCAAAATGGCCTCCAGAGAAAACCCCCTCGCCCCAAAATCCCAAAGCCACCCCGGGAGACCGGAGGGGGGGGGCATCCCGGGCGATCCAGATTCACGGCAAAAACACACCCCAAAAA
>WNWK01051163.1:0-12580 GCA_009830355.1 Cherax destructor
GGGATTGGCAGAGAGCGTGTATTGTTCCTTTGTATAAAGGGAAAGGGGAAAAAAGAGAGTGCAAAAATTATAGGGGAATAAGTCTGTTGAGTGTACCTGGTAAAGTGTATGGTAGAGTTATTATTGAAAGAATTAAGAGTAAAACAGAAAGCAGGATAGCAGATAAACAAGGGGCTTTAGGAAAGGTAGGGGTGTGTAGACCAAGTGTTTACAGTGAAACATATAGGTGAACAGTATTTGGATAAGGGTAAAGATGTTTTTGTGGCATTTATGGATTTGGAAAAGGCGTATGATAGGGTAGATAGGGGGCAATGTGGCAGATGTTGCAGGTGTATGGAATAGGAGGAAGGTTACTGAAAGCAGTGAAGAGTTTTTATGAGGATAGTGAGGCTCAGGTTAGAGTGTGTAGGAGGAAGGGGACTATTTCCCAGTAAAAGTGGGCCTTAGACAAGGATGTGTGATGTCACCGTGGTTGTTCAATATATTTATAGATGGGGTTGTAAGAGAAGTGAATGCGAGGGTCTTGGCAAGAGGTGTTGGGCTAAAAGATAAAGAAGCAAATACAAAGTGGGAGTTGTCACAGTTGCTTTTTGCTGATGACACTGTGCTTTTGGGAGATTCTGAAGAGAAGCTGCAGAGGTTGGTGGATGAATTTGGTAGGGTGTGTAAAAGAAGAAAATTGAAAGTGAATATAGGAAAGAGTAAGGTGATGAGGATAACAAAAAGAATAGGTGACGAAAGATTGGATATTAGATTGGAGGGAGAGAGTATGGAGGAGGTGAATGTATTCAGATATTTGGGAGTGGACATGTCGGCGGATGGGTCTATGAAGGATGAGGTGAATCATAGAATTGATGAGGGAAAAGGGTGAGTGGAGCACTTCGGAGTCTGTGGAGACAAAGAACCTTGTCCATGGAAGTAAAGGGGAATGTATGAGAGTATAGTTATACCAACGCTCTTATATGGGTGTGAAGCATGGGTGATGAATGTTGCAACGAGGAGAAGGCTGGAGGCAGTGGAGATGTCATGTCTGAGGTCAATGTGTGGTGTGAATATAATGCAGAGAATTCGGAGTTTGGAAATTAGGAGGAGGTGCGGATTACCAAACGATTGTCCAGAGAGCTGAGGAGGGGTTGTTGAGATGGTTTGGACATGTAGAGAGAATGGAACGAGACAGAGTGACTTCGAGAGTGTATAAATCTGTATTGGAGGGAAGGCGGGAGGGGTCGGCCTAGGAAAGGTTGGAGGAGGGGTAAAGGAAGTTTTGTGTGCGAGGGCTTGGACTTCCAGCAAGCATGTGTGAGCGTATTTGATAGGAGTGAATGGAGGCATATGGTTTTAATACTTGACGTGCTGTTGGAGTGTGAGCAAAGTAACATTTATGAAGGGATTCAGGGAAACCGGCAGGCCGGACTTGAGTTCTGGAGATGGGAAGTACAGTGCCGGCACTCTGAAGGAGGGGTGTTAATGTTGCAGTTTTATAACTGTAGTGTAAAGCACCCTTCTGGCAAGACAGTGATGGAGTGAATGATGATGAAAGTTTTTCTTTTTCGGGCCACCCTGCCTTGGTGGGAATCGGCCGATGTGTTAATAAAAAAAATAAAAAAAAATGTTTGCGTAGAGTGACCTAAGTGTAAGTAGAAGTAGCAAGACGTACCTGAAATCTTGCATGTTTATGAGACAGAAAAAAGACACCAGCAATCCTACCATCATGTAAAACAGTTTCAGGTTTCTGTATTACAGTCACCTGGCAGGATGGTAGTACCTCCCTGAGTGGTTGCTGTCTACCAACCTACTATGTACCTATAAATATATTAAATTTTTTTATATTAAAGTCCAGGGTTTATTCCCTGGACCCCGGCAATGAGATTCGCTCCTCTCATCGCCTGGCAATGGCGGGAGAGATACATTATTATATACACATGGAAAATTCTCGAGGGCTTAGTACCAAACTTGCACACAAAAATCACTCCCTACGAAAGCAAAAGACTCGGCAGGCGATGTAACATCCCCCCAATGAAGAGCAGGGGTGCCACTAGCACGTTGAGGGACAACACAATAAGTGTCAGGGGCCCAAGATTGTTCAACTGCCTCCCAGCATACATCAGGGGGATTACCAACAAACCCCTGGCTGTCTTCAAGCAGGCACTGGACAGGCACCTAAAGTCAGTACCTGACCAGCCGGGCTGTGGTTCGTACGTTGGACTGCGTGCGGCCAGCAGTAACAGCCTGGTTGATCAGGCTCTGGTCCAACAGGAGGCCTGGTCACGGACCAGGCCGCGGGGGCGTTGACCCCTGGAATTCTCTCCAGGTAGACTCCAGGTAGTATTAGGTAGCTGACATTTAGAGCACTCCACAGCAATTATTATTATTATTTATTATTATTATTTCCCTACAATATATTGCAGGGAAATAATAATTATTATTATTATTAATATTAATATTATTATTATTTCCTTACAATATATTGTAGGGAAGTAATAGTAATAATAATTATAATAATAATAATAATAATAATAATAATAATAATAATAATAATAATAATAATAATAATAATAATAATAATAATAATAATAATAATAAAAATAATAATTGCTGTGGAGTGCTCTAAATGTCAGCTACCAAATAATGATAACATTTAAAGTGCTCCAGATCAATTATTAATTATAATAATAATAATAATAATAATAATAATAATAATTTTATTATTTCTATGCATGTTACAAGTGTACAATGTTATTGGTAGTTACAATTATAAAACAATTATAAAACTGTAATGCAAGGAGAGCCACTGGCATGCCATGGCATTAGGGGCAGTTTATTCTAGAGACTTATTCACTAAGTACTTAATGCTAAAGAAATTGATTGAGTTTATTCTAGTTCTGTATTATTTAAATTATTATATGGTTATACATACTATTAAAAGACAATACAAGAGAAATTGGTTGAGTTTAATCTAGTTGTATAATTTATTTCAAGTTACAGTATGTTGATGCTATACTAGTATAATAACAATACTAGAAATTGTTTTTAGAGTTTCTTCTAGATATATATTTTATTTCAAATTAAGAAAATGATGATACTATAAGATTTTAAATGACAATATGATGATATGAAATTGCAACAAGTGTTAAGGAGGATGAACATAACAAATTGAGATCATCTTAAGTAAAATAATATTGGGTTTGGAAGTTTGTTACAGTATGAGTATTTAGTATAGGGTGAGTAGGTGATTTTGAGAAGAGTCTTGAATTGATTTTCCGACAAGGTTAACTTGATATTTACTGGTAATGAATTCCAGATTCTGGGGCCCTTTATGTGCATAGAATTTTTACATTGGTTAGTATGGACTCGGGGTATGTCAAATAGTGATCTGTGTCTTGTGTCATGTTCGTGGGACCTATTAAAGTTGTTGAGGAGAATTCTGAGCGCAGGGTTGATATTAGCATGTAGAGTTTTATGTATGTAGAAGGCACATGAATAGGTATGAATATTTTTTATGGTGAGTAGTTTTAAGGTTCTGAATATAGGTGGAGTATGCTGTCTAGAGTGGGAATTTGTTATCATCCTGACTGCAGCCTTTTGCTGGGTTGTGAGTGGTCTAAGGTGATTTAATGTTGTTGAGCCCCATGCACAGATTCCATAGGTGAGATAAGGGTAGATAAGAGAATGATATAGTGCAATGAGAGCTGGTTGAAGCACATAATAGCGTATCTTAGATAATATACCTACTGTCCTTGAGATTTTCTTGGAAATTTGTTGTATGTGTGTTTGGAATTTAAGACTACTGTCAAGGTGGATTCCTAGGAATTTTCCCTCTGTGAGCCTTGTGATGGGTGAACCATTTAGCGTTATGTTAAGTGGAACATTTGCAGCTTTGTTTCCAAACTGAATGTAGTAGGTCTTGTCCGTATTGAGAGTAAGCTTATAAATTATTATTATTCTAAAAACAATAAATGCTATTTTTGCATTTGTTCTTATGACAAGAGTGATTTAGGCATGTTTACCCTGATGTAAACATCTCTTATGGTGGCGGTCTGCCTGCTCTCTTACCCCACTCTTATAATATGGCATATATTATTCATTTCAGCATCTTTATTACAGTTCTAGGGTATTTATCATGTTTCTGATATCAATTTGGAATAAATGTAATAGATAGATAACCTTTATTACTAATATTAGTGTAATTACACAACATTTTATTAGCGCTAAGGCTAACATCCACCACCTATGACGACTCACCAGACACTGCTCGCCTGTCCCTCCCTCCAATAGCTCTTCCCACTTCGTAACAATGTTAGATGGTGAATTTAATGTATTTTTCTGTAAGCTTAACTCGTTGTATGTGTATTTTACTTTTTTATTGTTTTCTGTAATATATGATTTATGCAAATTAAAATAAAAATGTCTACCCAACCATGTATCATTGTACCATGTCTCAATAAAGTATTATTATTATTATTATTAAAGTTATGAAGTTGGAGTTTCATTTTTTTTTCTAATGTATACATATTTAATTCAACATTTGGCATCATTACAAAGTGGGCAGAGCTACAGCAGAGGGAGAAGAAGCAGTGTGTCAGTAACTTGATTCCCCATGACACTTCACAACACTATAAAATACGATCCCGTAGATGATCAAGACCAGTCACCACCGCTATACTCTCTCTCACTTCCTTCCATCTTATCCCCTATCCTTCTTCTTCCCCTCCGCTTATTTAAAAAAAAAAAAAAAAAAAAAAAAAGCCCAATAGGAGCCTATGTTTGATGTAGTTGGAACTACAGCCTGATGACTTTCCTACCAACCATGTGAAGATACGCCTGCCGGGACTACAAGAGTCCGAAGCCCAAAGGACGACTGCTGATGAAGATGCGATGCCAGAAGACAATCCCCACAGCAAGAGAGAAGAAGGTCGCCCCACCCGGGGGCCCCAAGAAAGAAGAAAGAAGAAGACGTCGCTCCCCACCCGGGGGGGCCCCAAGAAAGAAGAATGAAGAAAGAAGAAGATGATCGACACCCTCTACCCAGGGGGCCAAGGCCGGGTCAACATTTGGAGAAGACCCGGGCCGGACATACCGGCGTACCTACAACAACAACAACAATATAAAATACGTATTGTATAATTATACTATTACAGGCCTCCCTCCACAGCCAGCTCATGTCAAAATAACATGTATATAGTATACATTATTTTATGATGTTTATATGTGTTTTATGATTGTTCATGGTTCAATAGGTTAAGGAAGCAGTATTGTATTATATTTCCCAACAATATATTGGGGCACCAAACATTCGCGATTTTTCAACATTCACGAGGCTCTTGATCCCCTAACCCTCGCGAATGTTGAGGGAGACCTGTATAACATCTACAGTGGAACCTCGATTTTCGCAATTGATTTGTTCCAGAAAGTCTGACGAAAACCAAATTGTACAAAAACTGAAGCAATATTTCCCATAAGAAATAATGTAAATCCAATTAATCCATTCCAGACACCCAAAAATATTAACAAAAAATACATTTTATAGGGAATAACTATAGTTTTACATACAGAAAACAATGAGAAATAAATATAAATAACTAATGAAATGGATAACTGAACATTTAACATCACTTTTACCTTTATTGAAGACTCATATTGGCGTATGGAAGACGGTGAGGAGGGGAGAGGGAGGAAGAGAGGTTATTGTTTGGAAGGGGAATCCCCTTCCATAAGGACTTCAGGTATCAAGGCCCTATCCGGGGTTACTTCCCTTCTTTGTCTTTTACTGGCACTCGGAACACAAAAAATCTGTCCAGAGAGGTCTGTTTCTGGTGTCTCTAAGATTTGCCTAAAATGGGACATGGCATTGTCATTGATCATGTTGCAGACACGGCTTGCAACAGCTTTGATAGGGTGATATTTCTCCACAAAACTTTGCAACTCACTCACTCCACTTTGCACACATGTCCTTAACCCTTTGGGGGTCGACAAGCCTTCTCAGGAAAGTGTTCCTGGGGTCGAAAATTTTTTGGAAAAAAAAAAATTATTTTTTTCTTTTGAAATGATAGAGAATCTTTTTCCCATCATAACGCCACCAAAATTATGAAATTTGATCGAAAACTAACGGAATTATGCTTTCGCGAAGTTTGCGGTAGCCATGACACTTGCGCATCAGCGATTTTGCCCACTTTGAGCCCTATTTTCGACAAATTCCAATGTTTCAGTCTCCTAAAATTATAGCTATTTCGCTAGAACTCCATTTCTTCTATCGAGTGAGTACAAGAAACCGCCTATTTACCAATTTCATCTACCCAAAATAGTGGTCAGAAAATGGCAATTTTCCAATTTCACACAAATTTCAAACGATGCCAATTTCAAAATAGGGTCCAGAGTAAACAAGGCAGACATTCCTGGCACTAAAATAACATGTTCTCTGTTCATTAGTCACGTCTCCAGGCCCCTGTTCCATTACTTTTGCTTTTTATTTTGAATTTTTATTCTAACAAAAAATAGAAGATTTACTGTTATGTATACAACTGCATCATTGTAAAAATGGTATAAATAATATCAGAGCACTTGTGCATGAATATAAGACTCGCCAGTTGATGTGTATTGGAGGCATGGTGTGATTTGTTTACTCTTGAACATCGTCAAAAGTCGAACATTTTCGCTACTTTGAGCTCAATTTCAAGGTACTTGTCATTGTCATATCAATCAAAATCATCTCTATTTCTGTAATATATCTTCCATTCTATCAAATGAGACCAAGAAAACGAGAATACATCAATAAATACTATACGAAAATCGACTGCAAAGTCGCTGTTTTAATAAAAAAAAACGGTCAAATTTTTTTTTCTCTCATTATGCAGTGTGTACTGCAGGATTTTTTTTATACTGCGCACACTGACCACACAAACCCATTCTTTCATATGTATGCCTACCAGACGTTTTCTGCTTAAATTGAGGCCACTAGAATTTGGGCGTACTAGTATGGCACCAACCCCTGCTCGTAAAACGTACTAGTACGGCACCGACCCCCAAAGGGTTAATCACTGAAGAAGGCACATTCTTCCCTCAATTGCTGTTCTAGTTGAAGGTGTTTCTCGCCTTCTTTATCAAAGGGCTGGCACTCAGAACTTTCTTTGGCACCATGGTGGCTTATTTACCAATTGCACTCAAAAAACAAGCACCAAAAACAATGGTTTATTATTGAGTCACTCGGCACTTGAGTGGCTGAGTGACGCGGGTGGGCAGGCAGACACGTTTGGCACAGACCATTTTCAACTCTACAAAAACCGAGGTGATGTACGAAAACTGGGAAAAAATTTCAATGGAAAAAGTCGTCGAAAACCGAATCCTACGAAAACTGGGGCATACAAAAACCGAGGTTCCACTGTACAGTCATCCTTTGGTTTTCGATTGTCTCAGTTTTCACCGATTTTGGTTTCCAATCACTTTTTTCGTGGAAAAATTGTCTCAGTTTTCGCCGATTGTCTCAGTTTTCACCGATCGTACGGAACCTGTACACCAGTGCCGCGCACATACAAAGGCCGTAGGCCCGCCACCCACACACCTCCCACGCACATTGTCACGCAGTCTAGCATTGTTTATGCTTGAGTGAACATCACCCCAGGAGTTCATACAAAACATTTATTAAAAATTCATTGTTTTTGGCCCTTGATTATTGTGTGTGACTACTAAATAAGCTACCATGGGCCCAAAGAAAGCTCCTAGTGCCAGTCCTTTGGTAAAGAAAGTGAGAAACACGATGGAGTTTAAGAGTGTAGCAGGCATGCAGGGAGTGTAGCATATATACAGGGAGTGTAGCATGTATGCAGGGAGTGTAGCATGTATGCAGGGAGTGTAGCATGCATGCAGGGATTGTAGCATGTATGCAGGGAGTGTAGCATGTATGCAGGGAGTGTAACAGGTATGCAGGGAGTGTAGCAAGTATGCAGGGAGTGTAGCATGTATGTAGGGAGTGTAGCATGTATGCAGGGAGTGTAGCAGGTATGCAGGGAGTGTAGCATGAATGCAGGGAGTGTAGCATGTATGCAGGGAGTGTAGCAGGTATGCAGGGAGTGTAGCATGTATGCAGGGAGTGTAGCATGTATGCAGGGAGTGTAACAGGTATGCTGGGAGTGTAACAAGTATGCAGGGAGTGTAGCATGTATGCAGGGAGTGTAACATGTATGCAGGGAGTGTAACATGTATGCAGGGAGTGTAGCATGTATGCAGGGAGTGTAACAGGTATGCAGGGAGTGTAGCAGGTATGCAGGGAGTGTAGCAGGTATGCAGGGAGTGTAGCAGGTATGCAGGGAGTGTAACATGTATGCAGGAGTGTAGCATGTATGCAGGGAGTGTAGCAGGTATGCAGGGAGTGTAACAGGTATGCAGGGAGTGTAGCAGGTATGCAGGAGTGTAGCAGGTATGCAGGGAGTGTAGCAGGTATGCAGGGAGTGTAGCAGGTATGCAGGGAGGTAGCAGGCAGGGAGTGTAGCAGGCAGGGAGGGAGGTAGCAGGCAGGGAGGGAGTGTAGCAGGCAGGGAGGGAGTGTAGCAGGCAGGGAGGGAGTGTAGCAGGCAGGGAGGGAGTGTAGCAGGCATGCAGGGAAGTGACCCCAGATAAGGACTTGGTACCTAAATTCCTTATGGAAGGGGATTCCCCTTCCAAAAAATAGGGTCTCTTCCCTCTCGAGTCTCCCTACGATCCCCGTTGGGGAGGGGAATTTATACCTTCATCACGATGAGTTATGCAAATCGTGTCAAGATCAAACCCAACAGTGGCACTGTGAATGATTCTTCAAAACTTGCTCTAGCAGTTGCTGTTCGGAGCGTGCTACAGGTGAAGTTCAACACCATATTGACCCTGAAAGAAGCATTTATTGTTGTCTGCAACGATGATGAAGATGCAGAGAAGCTACTCACTACAACAGCCACCACCACTCTCTCTGATCGAGGATTTACTGTCATGTCATCTCCAGCTCTCAGGGCAAGGAGGACAGTTTTCCTTAAGAAACTTGATAAGCTTATCACGGTTCAACCTATCGACGAACTCAAAACATCCATTGAAGATCAAAACTCATGGGCCACAGTAGAGAGCATCATGAAAATACCTACAGCTTCCTCCATGCTCAAGGTCACGTTTACTGACGTCAACATGGCTGCCACTGCATTAGCCGACGTATATTATTATATATTATTACTTCGTCAGCCCCACCTGCATCGAAGCTGAGAGATTCCACTACATTTCTCACTGTTGGACCTGTTACTCTTATGCACACAACACCAAAGACTGTCCTGTGAAGGAAAAGAAGTTTTGCACTACATGTAGTAGTGAAGGCCATGATTTTAGATCATGCACTGCCGCTGCTCCACCAACACCATCTTGCCTCAATTGTAAAAGCAACGATCACCACACTCTTGCTGCTAAATGTCCCACTCGTAAAGACATTATGAAGAAGACCCAAGAAGCAGCACAGAAAAAGTCATCTTCAAAATCACCCACCTATGCTGCTATTACAAAACTACAAGCTACCACAACTAAAATTCTCCAAGCTTCCACGCAACCTACTACTACCAACATTGCACCTGCCAGTGACCCAACCACCATCTACTACTGTATGGTCTATGCTCATATGCATAATGTTGCTGTTCCTGGGACATTCAACACCTCCATCAATGAACTCTTCAAATTAAACAACATGCCAGAGTTCAAATTCCCAGATTCTCCACCATCTTCTGTGATACTAAACAACAACCAGCATCCTGTCGTCGTCACTTCACCTGCTGGTGGCTCAGCGGCTGCTCCAACACCAACACTATCTACTACTGACGTCATGCCAACAACAACCAATGAGCGATCACCACCACCTCACACCTCTACCAAGAACCAATCAGCTGCCTCCTTGCCAGTCTCGCAACAACCACCTTCCACCAATGAGAAGCCTTCATCTCCTACTTCGAACCAATCAGAGACTTCATCTTCCAGCACTTCCACTCCGTCACTACCACCATGTACCATGCATGGTGTCAGATATTGGACTACTCGACAATTTCCCACTACAATGATGCCCACTGAGCTTATTCAACGTCTCCAAGAAGGAACTGTCAAGTTCACCTGTACTGCCACTCCACTCAATACCATTGACGACATTTTACATGACCTTCAGCATCCTATGCTACAACGTCCAATTAAATTGAAACACATCTCACTACGACAGTTCGCCTCACTCGTCAATGGAACGTATCAGTGATTTCTCCTCCAATATTAATCGACCCTAATACAGCTGCCTTCTGTGCCTCTCCCACCGCCGCCTGCCAGCCTCCTGCAGTACAACTACACCCGCCTCATCAGCTGATACAACTCGTCTCAGCATCACACACACCTATCAACAACGCCTGCAGTTTATCTGCACATGTCGCCTGCAGTTTATCTGCACATGTCGCCCAGAGTGGACGTGCCACTCACCTGTACATTCCCACCTCCTACTCTTCCCAAACCTTTTCCCATATTTCTATCCTTACCCATCCTTCTTCCATCCCCATCTTACCGACGCTCAGGTCAATCCAGCTCCAGCTCTTCCCTCTCCCCTCCTCCTTCTCTTCCATCCAGCAACATCAGTCTTCAATAAAGGTAAGTGCCACATAGAGTTCATTCATTTGTGCATGTAAATCTATCTTTAAGGCCCCCCCAAAAAAAAATTTCCAAACTTCTGGGTTTCTGGAACGGATTAATTGAATTTCCATTATTTCTTATGGGGAAAATAGTTTTGGTTTTCGCCGATTTTGGTTTTAGTCGATCCATCTGGAACGGATTAAAATAAAAAACAGAGGGATGACTGTACAGTGTTTTGTATCATATAAGACAATATTGATGTAGGTACTGACAGATGATTTATCTTGTATACCAATGACAAACTCACGGTATCGATACAGTGATACCTTGCATATTAGGCCTGCCATTATTTGAACCTCGCTAATATCTGAACAGGCCCTGGGAAAGGGCAAAATTCTAAAATTACCGAAACATCCAAACAGCTGTTCGGATACGGCAGAAGGCTGAAACAAACTTGGCTTGCACTTTAGTGTACCAGTTGGCCACTAGGAGCCGCTCTCTTCACCTTCCTTTTAGCATTACAGCCTCTCCTCACTTAACAACAGAGTTCTGTTCCTAAGACCATTTCGTTAAATGAAATCTTCGCTGAGTGAGGAGCATAGTATAAAGGTAGTGGGTTTGTATCAACCATCTTTGATATTGTTTTAATGTCACCTTTGCACCATTTATAACATTTCTGGTATACATTATTTTCAAATGTTTATAAAGTAGTGTACTGTAGTATATTGAAATAAACAGAATAGAGGAAATCAACTCTAATATAAAAAAATAAAATTTAAATTCAAATTCAAAATTAAAATTAAAATTCTTTATTTCTCTGTTAATATTACAATGTGGGGTTTACATATTTTATGGTATTATTACATATTATAAGATACTTATTACAAGAAGGCCACTAGTATGCCTAGGTATGCTTAGGCATTTCAGGCAGACTAATACTAGTTCTTACTCTATATTGACACAGGATATGGATTATACTCGTATTAAGGTTAGGTAATTGTAGTGAGTATACCTGGAGTATACCTGGAGAGAGTTACATGATAATTTACACTTGGAAAATCCGAGAGGGACTAGTCCCAAATTCGCACACGAAAATCAATCCCTACTGCTGGCCGCACGCAGTCCAACATACGAACCACAACCTGGCTGGTCAGGTACCGACTTTAGGTGCCTGTCCAGTGCCTGTTTGAAGACAGCCAGGGGTTTGTTGGTAAACCCCCTGATGTATGCTGGGAGGCAGTTGAACAGTCTTGGGTTTCTGACACTTATTGTGTTGTCTCTTAACGTGCTAGTGGCACCCCTGCTTTTCATTGGGGGGATGTTACATCGCCTGCCGAGTCTTTTGCTTTCGTAGGGAGTGACTCTCGTGTGCAAGTTTGGTACTAATCCCTCGAGAATTTTCCACATGTATGTAATAATGTATTTTCCCCTTGGGTTTAGGGGGGTACAGGTTTTTGGGAAATTCTAGCGTTCCCAGTAATTGAGGTGGTTTATTGCAGTTATGCATGCCATGAAGGTTCTCTGCACATTTTCTAGGTCAGCAATTTCACCTGCCTTGAAGGATGCAGTTAGTGTGCAGCCTAGATAGAACAAGTGACCTGAAAAGTGTCAACATGGGCTTGGCATCCCTGGTTTTTAAGGTTCTCATTATCCATCCTGTCATTTTTCTAGCAGATGCGATTGCTATGGTGTTATGGTCCTTTAAGGTGAGATCCCCCTGACATGATCACTCCCAGGGCCCTTTTACATTAGTTTTTCGCTCTATTCTGTGGTTGGAATTTGTTTTTACCCATGAGATTTTTTAATTTTCACGTTTTTCCCTATCTGAGTAAGTGAAATTTCTCATCATTGCACTTCATATTGTTTTCTGCAGCCCATTTAAAGATTTGGTTTATGTCTGAGGTAGTTCAAAATATTTAAGAACTTTTATCTATTAATGGAATAGTTCGTTTTGGGATGATACAATTTTTTTTTTTGGAGT
>WNWK01051164.1:0-12580 GCA_009830355.1 Cherax destructor
ACATTGGTAAGCATTAATTACAAATGTCCAGGATAAGATTGGGTAGTTTCAAATTTAGGTTGGATAAATGCATGGACTTGATTTGAGTGGGACTTGCACATGAGTAAAATATATTTATCAAAGCTTATTGCTTGGGTAGCATTTAAAAATGGGATGATGAGAGGACAAGTCTTCCAAGTAGGGTTAATGAGGCTAAAATCTTGGGTAGTTTCGAATTTAGGTTGGATAAGCACATGAGTGAGAGGGGTTGGATTTGAATGTGATTTGTAGATGAGTAAATTTAATTATCTAAGATTATTGCTTAGGTAGCATTGAGAATTTGGTAGGGCAAATATTCTCTTAGTGGGACTGATTGTGAAGAACGTGATAACATAAGAACATAAGAAAGGAGGAACACTGCAGCAGGCCTGTTGGCCCATACTAGGCAGGTCCTTCACATTCCATCCCACTAACAGAATATTTGTTCAACCTAATTTTCAATGCTACCCAAGAAATAAGCTTTGATAACATAAGAACATAAGAAAGGAGGAACACTGCAGCAGGCCTGTTGGCCATACTAGGCAGGTCCTTCACAATCCGTCCCACTAACAGAATATTTGCTCAACCCAATTTTCAATGCTACCCAAGAAATAAGCTTTGACAATTCTACCCACTCATGCGCGAGTCCCACTCAAATCCAACCCCTCTCACTCATGAATTTATCCAACCTAAATTTGAAACTACCCAAGGTCCTAGCTTCAATAACCCTACTAGGCAGACTGTTCCACTCATCAACTACCCTATTTCCAAACCAATACTTTCCTATATCCTTTCTAAATCTAAACTTATCTAACTTGAATCCATTATTGCGGGTTCTCTCTTGGAGAGATATCCTCAAGACCTTATTTATATCCCCTTTGTTAATAACCATTTTCCACTTGTATACCTCGATCATGTCTCCCCTCATTCTACGTCTTACAAGTGAATGTAATTTTAGGGTCTTCAATCTTTCTTCGTAAGGAAGATTTCTAATGCTATGTATTAATTTAGTCATTCTACGCTGAATGTTTTCTAACGAATTTATGTCCATTCTGTAATATGGAGACCAGAACTGAGCTGCGTAATCTAGGTGAGGCCTTACTAATGATGTATAAAGCTGTAATATAACCTCTGGACTTCTGTTGCTAACACTTCTTGATATAAATCCCAGTAATCTATTTGCCTTATTACGTACGCTTAGGCATTGCTGTCTTGGTTTAAGGTTGTGAATGAATGGTTCAGAGAACCGACGAGTTGGTAAATTAGACACATATGCAACACTTGGGTATCTTTATTGATTGATGGACTGACAACATCGTCTCAAGATTGAGGGCCTGACAACCTCACACTCCTCCTGTTCTTCACGATTCTCCTTTGTATGGACTGATGAAGCCACTGTGTGGCGAAACGTTTCCTCAATAAAGATACCCAAGTGTTGCATATGTGTCTAATTTACTTGGTTTAAGGTTGCTGCTTACCATCACCCCCTGTGACTCGATAAAGCCCACTGCGTGGGCGAAACGTTGTCAATAAAGGATCACATTATACTGCTTATGTGTTTATTTTTCCAAGTCCTTCTCGCAATCTGTATGGCTAAGTTCTACGTTATTTAACTTATAAGTGCTTGGGTTATGGACACTCCCGAGCTTCAGAACCTTGCATTTATCTACATTGAACTGCATCTGCCACTTTTCTGACCACGAATTAAGTTTGTCTAAATCTTCCTGAAGTTCTACGACATCTATGTTTGAATCAATTATCCTACCTATCTTCGTGTCGTCGGCGAATTTGCTCATATCACTAGTAATTCCCTCATCAAGGTCATTGATATATATTATAAATAACAATGGGCCTAAGACTGATCCCTGTGGAACACCACTTGTTACAAGTCCCCATTCGGATTTAACCCCATTTATGCACACTCTCTGCTTCCTATTGGTGAGCCATGACTCGATCCATGACAGCACTTTTCCCCCAATGCCATGAGCTGCCACTTTCTTTAACAGTCTCTGGTGCGGTACTCTATCAAAAGCCTTACTAAAGTCTAAATAAACAATATCGAATTCTTTATCGTGATCAACAGCCTCAAAAGCTTTACTGAAGAAGGTTAATAAATTAGATAGGCAGGAACGGCCCCTCGTGAATCCATGCTGGGTATCATTAATCAAATTATGGTTATCTAGATGGCTTCTAATAATATCAGCTATAATTGACTCTAGTAATTTGCCTACAATTGAGGTCAGGCTTATTGGGCGGTAGTTTGACGGTAGTGACTTGTCCCCTGCTTTAAAAATAGGAATTACATTAGCCATCTTCCACATATCAGACACTACACCTGTTTGAAGAGATAAATTAAAAATGTTAGATATTGGTTCACAGAGTTCCATTTTGCATTCCTTAAGAACCCTTGCAAAAAGCTCATCAGGACCCGGCGATTAGTATGGGTCAGCAGGCTTGCTGCAGTGTTCCTCCTTTCTTATGTTCTAGTGGGATGGATTTGTGTAGGACACCTGCCTAGTATGGGCCATCAGACCTGACACAGTGTTCCTCATTATGTTCTTATGTTTGTGAAGGGACTGGATAAATACATATCAAGTGTGGATAAGGAACTGCCCGATAAAATACCAAAATAAAAGGAGGAACACTACAATTTGGCCTGTTGGCCCATACTAAGCAGGTCCTTCACAAATCCAACCCAGGTTTTTATAAAGCCCTGCCCGATATGTGGCAGTGGGCCTAGTGCAGTGTTCTTATGCTCTTATGAGTGACCTCCCTATTATTCACCACTAGGCCTACAAAAGTGTTCCTTCTTTCTTATGTCCCAGTCTTTGCTCATTTTTTAAAGCAAGTTAAGCCTCTTGCACATCACAACACAGGAATCACGTGACTTTATGGGCTACCTGACTCATAAAGCGTGACTTGCTATTTTATGAGGTCACTACCTCTCTCTTGCACCTCACTTTAACCATATATAACGGTTATTCTTCATTTATCTTCATATAAGCAATCAAGTTCCGTAAGCAGAAAGTTTTCATCATAATACGTGACTTGCTATTTTGTGGTCTACACTCTCTCTTGCACCTCACTCTAAGCATATATAACGGTTATTCTTCATTTATTTCACATAAAATAAGTTCCGTAAGCAGAGAAGTTTTCATCAGGTCTATTGTTCTTTCCTCTTTATCAGCATTTAGAAGACAATTTTATCGCGAGAAAGAAGTTTCCTCATTACTGGATTTTGAAGGTAAAGTTATACAACATGTTTCTTGTAGATGAATGGTTCAGAGAACCGACAAGTTATAAATTAGACACATATGCAACACTTGGGTATCTTTATTGAGAAACGTTTCGCCACACAGTGGCTTCATCAGTCAATACAAAGTACAAGGTGTAAGATTGATGGACTGAACACATCGACTCCAGGCCGAGGGACTGATAACCTCAAACTCCTCCTCTCCTTACACCTTTGTACTTTGTACAAAGGTGTAATATCACAGTCACTAGCGAAATGATTATGAAACAGCTGGACCGACTGAAACAAAATAAATCGCCGGGTCCTGATGAGCTTTTTGCAAGGGTTCTTAAGGAATGCAAAATGGAACTCTGTGAACCAATATCTAACATTTTTAATTTATCTCTTCAAACAGGTGTAGTGTCTGATATGTGGAAGATGGCTAATGTAATTCCTATTTTTAAAGCAGGGGACAAGTCACTACCGTCAAACTACCGCTTAATAAGCCTGACCTCAATTGTAGGCAAATTACTAGAGTCAATTATAGCTGATATTATTAGAAGCCATCTAGATAACCATAATTTGATTAATGATACCCAGCATGGATTCACGAGGGCCGTTCCTGCCTATCTAATTTATTAACCTTCTTCAGTAAAGCTTTTGAGGCTGTTGATCACGATAAAGAATTCGATATTGTTTATTTAGACTTTAGTAAGGCTTTTGATAGAGTACCGCACCAGAGACTGTTAAAGAAAGTGGCAGCTCATGGCATTGGGGGAAAAGTGCTGTCATGGATCGAGTCATGGCTCACCAATAGGAAGCAGAGAGTGTGCATAAATGGGGTTAAATCCGAATGGGGACTTGTAACAAGTGGTGTTCCACAGGGATCAGTCTTAGGCCCATTGTTATTTATAATATATATCAATGACCTTGATGAGGGAATTACTAGTGATATGAGCAAATTCGCCGACGACACGAAGATAGGTAGGATAATTGATTCAAACATAGATGTCATAGAACTTCAGGAAGATTTAGACAAACTTAATTCGTGGTCAGAAAAGTGGCAGATGCAGTTCAATGTAGATAAATGCAAGGTTCTGAAGCTCGGGAGTGTCCATGACCCAAGCACTTATAAGTTAAATAACGTAGAACTTAGCCATACAGATTGCGAGAAGGACTTGGGGGTGATGGTAAGCAGCAACCTTAAACCAAGACAGCAATGCCTAAGCGTACGTAATAAGGCAAATAGATTACTGGGATTTATATCAAAAGTGTTAGCAACAGAAGTCCAGAGGTTATATTACAGCTTTATACATCATTAGTAAGGCCTCACCTAGATTACGCAGCTCAGTTCTGGTCTCCATATTACAGAATGGACATAAATTCGTTAGAAAACATTCAGCGTAGAATGACTAAATTAATACATAGCATTAGAAATCTTCCTTACGAAGAAAGATTGAAGACCCTAAAATTACATTCACTTGTAAGACGTAGAATGAGGGAGACATGATCGAGGTATACAAGTGGAAAATGAGGTATTAACAAAGGGGATATAAATAAGGTCTTGAGGATATCTCTCCAGAGAGAACCCGCAATAATGGATTCAAGTTAGATAAGTTTAGATTTAGAAAGGATATAGGAAAGTATTGGTTTGGAAATAGGGTAGTTGATGAGTGGAACAGTCTGCCTAGTAGGGTTATTGAAGCTAGGACCTTGGGTAGTTTCAAATTTAGGTTGGATAAATTCATGAGTGAGAGGGGTTGGATTTGAGTGGGACTCGCGCATGAGTGGGTAGAATTGTCAAAGCTTATTTCTTGGGTAGCATTGAAAATTGGGTTGAGCAAATATTCTGTTAGTGGGACGGATTGTGAAGGACCTGCCTAGTATGGGCCAACAGGCCTGCTGCAGTGTTCCTCCTTTCTTATGTTCTTATGTTCTTATGTATTGGACTGATGAAGCCACTGTGTGGCGAAACGTTTCCTTAATAAAGATACCCAAGTGTTGCATATGTGTCTAATTTATAACATGTTTCTTCTTGATTTTAGAATTTTGCTAGTAAAAAGAATAATGTAACTAACTCCGATAGGTTAATAAGAACATTAGAAAAGAGGAACACTGCATCAGGCCTACTGGCCTATTCTGGACAGATCCCTATCAAATCCCTACATATCAAAAATATATTTGCTCAACAAAGTTTCAGTGCTACCCAAGCTTTAAGCCTGTCATCAGACATTAAATCCAACCCCCAATAATTAGTGCAAAGTTTTGGAACCTTTCATGCCTTTTGAATGTTGCACTAGTGTCTCATTCTTTAATATTTACATCAATTGTCTATTAACAATTCACGGATCTTGGAACTGTTATCTAGCTCACACAAGTTCATACTGAGAAGGGCCATTTCACACTAGATCTTACTAATTAGAGTCACCTCAACCTAGATCATACTATGCATGGACAGCTTACAAAATATTTTAAAAATTAGGGCCATTTTACAGTCGAAGATACAAGCAGTTTTATTCTTACAGGTGGTTCACACAACACCTAAAATGGAGATTAACGAAATGGATGTGCATGATTTCGGTGAAGGTCATCTGGAAGAAGCTGGAGCACGCGATCCAGCTATGATCCAAGAAGATCGAGTACTTGATGCTGCTCTACCCCAAGAAGCTGGAGCTGCACCTGAGGTTGAAAATGTTAGAGCTTACGTTATGGCTGAAGTAGAGCAAGCTAGAGTTCACCTTGAACGTGAATTCCGACGGGCTAGAGGTCTTGCTGCACCTGAACCCCAGGAAGATGAAGTTTTGCAACTTGATCCATTTCCTGAACATGGAATTTATGAAGATGACGATTATGCTGATGTCAGTTATGATGAGGGGTACGGAAGTGATTCTGAAGATGCTGACAGCGATGTGCACTTTTACATGGAAAACGTCGATGATCTATTGGCGGAAATTGAGAGAATGTTGCTGGCTGAAGTTAGCTAAAGAGGTCTATAAAACCTGGAACTATACTGCATTTTTGTTTTATATGATCACCACAGCTGTGATATTCAGTTTCTAAACAAATAAAATATTTCACAAAGGAGTGTAATTCAATGTTCATAGGGAATTGTTTGACATATTGAATTATGCTATATAAGCAAGTGAACCTGGTGTTGAGATTTCTCGATCGCATCAAGAACCATTTTTCTTAAGTGAAGATTAGTCCTAGAAGTTCCATTGTTGTTCAATATTTAAATACATATCAACTAACTCAATATAGAAGTCACTTATCAGGCATAATGACTAAGGTTTGGCATATCCTTTTCACAACAACTCAATAAATATTCCAAAATGTTGCACAAGTATTTCAATCTTTAACTTGCCTGTTTTCTAAACCATTCCTACTTACAAATGTACCTTTTTAATTTATGCACACATGTATATTTTTAACAAAGTGGCCGCATGCCACCGAGTAAGAGAGACCTAAGACGTAGAATGAGGGCAGACATGATCGAGGTAAACAAGTGGAAAATGGGTATTAACAAAGGGGATATAAGTAAGGTCTTGAGGGTATCTCTCCAAGAGAGAACCCGCAATAATGGATTCAAGTTAGATAAGTTTAGATTTAGAAAGGATATAGGAAAGTATTGGTTTGGAAATAGGGTAGTTGATGAGTGGAACAGTCTGCCTAGTAGGGTTATTGAAGCAAGGACCTTGGGTAGTTTTAAATTTAGGTTGGATAAATTCATGAGTGAAAGGGGTTGGATTTGAGTGGGAATTGCATATGAGTAAATAAAATTATCAAAGCTTATTTCTTGGGTAGCATTGAAAATTAGGTTGAACAAATATTCTGTTAGTGGGATGGAATGTGAAGGACCTGCCTAGAATGGGCCAACAGGCCTGCTGCAGTGTTCCTCCTTTCTTATGTTTCTTATGTTCTTATGTTAAAAGAAAAGTTTTCCTTTTGAAATTTAATTATTTATACATAAATAAGGTTACTACCCCATTGCTCATAGCATACACATATAATATTTATATCAATAGTGAAATTAAGTGATAATCATATTAAAATCACGGAATAAGAACATAAGAAAGGAGGAACACTGCAGCAGGCCTGTTGGCCCATACTAGGCAGGTCCTTCACAATCCGTCCCACTAACAGAATATTTGCTCAACCAATTTTCAATGCTACCCAAGAAATAAGCTTTGAAATTCTATTAACTCAAGTGCGAGTCCACTCAAATCCAACCCCTCTCACTCATGAATTTATCCAACCTAAATTTGAAACTCCCAAGGTCTAGCTTCAATGACCCTACTAGGCAGACTGTTCCACTCATCAACTACCCTATTTCCAAACCAATATTTTCCTATATCCTTTCTAAATCTAAACTTATCCAATTTGAATCCATTATTGCGGTTCTCTCTTGGAGAGATATCCTCAAGACCTTATTTATATCCCCTTATTATACCCATCTTCCCTTATATACCTCGATCATGTCTCCCTCATTCTACGTCTTACAAGTGAATGTAATTTTTGGGTCTTCAATCTTTCTTCGTAAGGAAGATTTCTAATGCTATGTATTAATTTAGTCATTCTACGCTGAATGTTTTCTAACGAATTTATGTCCATTCTGTAATATGGAGACCAGAACTGAGCTGCGTAATCTAGGTGAGGCCTTACTAATGATGTATAAAGCTGTAATATAACCTCTGGACTTCTGTTGCTAACACTTCTTGATATAAATCCAGTAATCTATTTGCCTTATTACGTACGCTTAGGCATTGCTGTCTTGGTTTAAGGTTGCTGCTTACCATCACCCCCAAGTCCTTCTCGCAATCTGTATGGCTAAGTTCTACGTTATTTAACTTATAAGTGCTTGGGTTATGGACACTCCCGAGCTTCAGAACCTTGCATTTATCTACATTGAACTGCATCTGCCACTTTTCTGACCACGAATTAAGTTTGTCTAAATCTTCCTGAAGTTCTATGACATCTATGTTTGAATCAATTATCCTACCTATCTTCGTGTCGTCGGCGAATTTGCTCATATCACTAGTAATTCCCTCATCAAGGTCATTGATATATATTATAAATAACAATGGGCCTAAGACTGATCCCTGTGGAACACCACTTGTTACAAGTCCCCATTCGGATTTAACCCCATTTATGCACACTCTCTGCTTCCTATTGGTGAGCCATGACTCGATCCATGACAGCACTTTTCCCCAATGCCATGAGCTGCCACTTTCTTTAACAGTCTCTGGTGCGGTACTCTATCAAAAGCCTTACTAAAGTCTAAATAAACAATATCGAATTCTTTATCGTGATCAACAGCCTCAAAAGCTTTACTGAAGAAGGTTAATAAATTAGATAGGCAGGAACGGCCCCTCGTGAATCCATGCTGGGTATCATTAATCAAATTATGGTTATCTAGATGGCTTCTAATAATATCAGCTATAATTGACTCTAGTAATTTGCCTACAATTGAGGTCAGGCTTATTGGGCGGTAGTTTGACGGAATATACAATATATTTCACTTTATTGAGGTTTCGCCCACTTATTATATTATGAAATATCATAGATGAGTAAAAAAGAAAGCTAATGTTCGGTTGGAAAACGGTTGGTGTAGCCATAGGCATGTGATGTTATTTCCAGGTTTAAGAGCAAACTGCGAAGTTCAAAAAAGAGTGGATCCAACTTATCAGGTGAGAATAAGGTTAGCCAGAGCTTCAAACATTAAAAATTACCATGATTTCTGTGACATTGTCCCACTCTCTTGCGCCTTACCTGCAGCACCTGTCAGTGCTGCAGATTCTTCGAGAATCTACATGTATTGTTGAAGATTAAGACACATGTATTGTACTGATGAAACACTAAATGAGGAAATGTGTTGAATATGTGTCCTACTCATCTATTTCATGGTATTATTAGCAATATATATGATGAAATAAACTGCTTTATTTACACAATTGTTTTTGCTGCCACAATTGGAGTTGTGTACCAATAATTTGTTTGTTTGCTGTCTCCCATATGTCAATAAAAGGTTACATTATACTGCTTGTGTTTATATTTCCATGATCATAAGAAAAGGAACACTGAAACAGGTCTAGTGACCCTTACATGGCATGTCCATGACAAATCGATCTCAATAACAAAATATTTGTTAAACCTATCCTCAGTGCTACCCAAGCAATGAGCCCCGACAACCCCTTCTCCAACCAATGTGCAACTCCTGCTTAAATCCATCAGCACTCATCTCATAATAACATAAGAGAGAACATAAGATAAGAGGAACACTGCAGAACCTGTTGGGCCATACTAGGCAGGTTCTTAACAATAGGAACATCGCAATATGGCAAGTCGGTAAAAGATAAAAAAACACACAAAAAAGACACCTGTCCAAAGCACATTTCACTTCAACCACGGAATAAACTTTAATGATTACTGCTCTATAAATGAGGGTACTGAAAGTGGTGAAGCACAAGGTCTATCACCAAGTCTTTGAAGGTGCTAAAGCACCCACTCCATCAACAAGGCACTCAGGGAGCTGAAGCACCTGGTCCATCACCAGGGTCTATGAAAAGGTAACAACCTAGTCCATCACCAGGGTCTATGAAAAGGTAACAACCTAGTCCATCACCAGGGTACTGAAAAAGGTGAAACAGCATAACACATTCCATAAGTGTGTGGAATAAGGCTCACAGATTACTAGGATTTATTTCAAGAAGTATAAGTAACAAAAGTTCAAAAACATACAGAGAAGGACGACTTGAATGGTTTACTGAATAAGGAATCTCCCGTATGAAGACACACTTAGATCCTTGAATCTTCACTCTGTAGATGAATGGTTCAGAGAACCGACAAGTTGTTAAATTAGACACATATGCAACACTTGGGTATCTTTATTGAGAAAACGTTTCGCCACACAGTGGCTTCATCAGTCCAATACAAAAAAGAAAGTAGTAATAAAAGGAGGAGTTTGAGGTAATCAGTCCCTCGGCCTGGAGTCGATGTGTTCAGTCCATCAATCTTGAAGTAAATACAACATAAGGCAAATAGAAGTTTCTTATATACTGTAGACATGTGAGATGAAGCAGGAGGAGGCAGGTCATAGTGGTATCAACCACTAGTCGAAGTAAGTCCTTGTCCAAAGGTTTGGACAAATGTTGAAGAATCCCTTTGTATCAAGATCCCAAGAAGTTGCTGTGTCAGACAGGATGTAGATGAATGGTTCAGAGAACCGACAAGTTGTTAAATTAGACACATATGCAACACTTGGGTATCTTTATTGAGAAAACGTATCGCCACACAGTGGCTTCATCAGTCAATACAAAAAGAAAGTAGTAATAAAAGGAGGAGTTTGAGGTAATCAGTCCCTCGGCCTGGAGTCGATGTGTTCAGTCCATCAATCTTGAAGTAAATACAACATAAGGCAAATAGAAGTTGCTTATATACTGTAGACAGGTGAGATGAAGCAGGAGGAGGCAGGTCATAGTGGTATCAACCACTAGTCGAAGTAAGTCCTTGTCCAAAGGTTTGGACAAATGTTGAAGAATCCCTTTGTATCAAGATCCCAAGAAGTTGCTGTGTCAGACAGGATGTAGATGAATGGTTCAGAGAACCGACAAGTTGTTAAATTAGACACATATGCAACACTTGGGTATCTTTATTGAGAAAACGTTTCGCCACACAGTGGCTTCATCAGTCCAATACAAAAAGAAAGTAGTAATAAAAGGAGGTTTGAGGTAATCAGTCCCTCGGCCTGGAGTCGATGTGTTCAGTCCATCAATCTTGAAGTAAATACAACATAAGGCAAATAGAAGTTGCTTATATACCCAAGTGTTGCATATGTGTCTAATTTAACAACTTGTCGGTTCTCTGAACCATTCATCTACATCCTGTCTGACACAGCAACTTCTTGGGATCTTGATACAAAGGGATTCTTCAACATTTGTCCAAACCTTTGGACAAGGACTACTTCGACTAGTGGTTGATACCACTATGACCTGCCTCCTCCTGCTTCATCTCACCTGTCTACAGTATATAAGCAACTTCTATTTGCCTTATGTTGTATTTACTTCAAGATTGATGGACTGAACACATCGACTCCAGGCCGATGTGTCATCGAGGACTGTCTTATTTCCATTGGGGCCCTTCAGTTTTGTACCCCCAGGATGCCACCCGCACTCGTTGACTAACCCAGGTACCTACTTCCTGGAAATAAATGGTATAAAATACCGACACAATGGAAAAATAAACACATAAGCAGTATAATGTGATCCTTTATTGACAACGTTTCGCCCACGCAGTGGGCTTTATCGAGTCAAAGACAGATCTACCTGGAAAATGAGCAACATGGAGATATATATAGGGTACAGTCAGGTGGAGAATGCTGGGTCAGGTGGAGAAAGCTGCATGTGAGTCTTAAAAGTAGTGTGATAGTTGAAAACATAGTGTGACTTAAAGGACCTGCAGTGTACCATTCTTGAGTTCTAGGTGGGATAGCGTTGAAGAAGTTTCTTGGCAATAGGTTCAGCTATGTTGTAGAAGCCGTTGTTCTGGTTGAAGTTGTTGGATATACAGATGAGTGATGATTCTAGGATTCTTCGGTATTGCGTGTTGTCTTCTCTGGCGATGAGTCTTGCGTTTCTGTAGTTGATTAAATGGTTGTGTAAATTTCGGTGTTGAACACAGGCATTTCTTGAGTCGTCAGATCTGCCTGCGTACTGGTGTTCTGAAATGCGTGTTTGTAGGTCTCTGGATGTTTCGCCAACGTATAATTTGCTGCAGCCATTACAAGGGATTGTGTATACCCTGCCGTGGATTGAAGCTTTTCCTGTCTGTTACTGGTAATGTCCTTAATGGTGGTGGATGTGGATACTCGGAATGAGGTCTTAGAAAAAATGTTGGAAACTTGTTTGGAAATGGAGTTGGTGGGAAGGACTATGTATCTCTTCTCAGCAGTGTCTTCTCTGGGTGTGTTGAAGATGTTTAATGCCCGTCGTCTGCAGTCTCTAATGAAGTGACGAGGATAGTGAAGTTTGGAAAAAACTTGTTCAATGAGGGAGCATTCTTCTTCAAGGAACTCACTGCTGCGAATTCTGAGTGCGCGCAGGAAAAAGCCTATAATTACACCACGTTTAATTTTGGTGTCGTTGTGAGAGTAGAAGTGGAAGATCGTGTTGATTGGTAGGTTTCGATAGACTTTAAAACGAAGTTCATGGTCAGCTTTGCAGAGAAGAACATCAAGGAAAGGAAGAGTGTTGTCGACTTCTTCTTCTAGTGTAAACTGGATTGATGGTTCAACCTGGTTGAGTTCGTGTTGGAGAGCTTGAACGTTGAAGCGTC
>WNWK01051165.1:0-12579 GCA_009830355.1 Cherax destructor
AATGGATTTAAGGATGCTGGGTGTTAGCCAGGATTGTTAAGTCTCTTAGCTGTGATCTGTTTAGTTTTTTAGGGCAATGTTTGTTATAGAGGTGGTGGGTTTTGTTAAGGAAATTCTTGATGCATTCATTAGTATCTGTATATGTTTCTAACTCATTATGCCAGTCAATGTTAATCATAGCTGTTATAAAGTTATTTACAGCTGACTCATTATGTAGTCTGAAGGTAACTTTTGTAATATCTAGGGCAATTTACCAAGATTAGTTATGAGAAAGGTCGGATAGTGGTCTGTGGTGTTGTCTGTGATGATGCCTGATTTTAGAGGGGCTATAGTATTAGTCCAGATGTGGTCTAGTAATGAGGTACTAGTCTCGGAGATTCTTGTAGGTTTTGATATTGTTGGTAGTAACAAGCAGTTGCTCATAGTGTTTGTGAATTCTGTTACTTGTGGGTCCTGGTCATGTAGGAGATTTATATTGAAGTCTCCTGTGAGCAGCAAATGGTCTTTGTTCATGTGTGCATCAGTTATTAGGTTACCTAGTTTTTCACTAAAATGGTGAATGTTTGACTGTGGTAATCTGTAGATGTTTATCACTGTGAGGGGTTTTGGCAGGTCTTTTGATTTAAATTTAGCTATAATATATTCTCCATGCTCATCCCTTATGCAAGAGTTATTGATACATTCAAGTTGATCTGAGTAATATATAGCTATTCCACCCCCTCGCTGATCTGTCCTGCAATTGTGAATGGCTGTGTAACCTGGGATGCCATAGACATCTGTAGTATCAGGCTTCAGCCAGGTCTCAGTGAGTGTGATGATTGACATATTGGTCTGGAGGGATTGGAGTAGTGCTGTGAGGTCATCATAATGTTTGCTCAAAGATCTAACATTGTAATTGAAGATAGTTATGTTATTGTTGGCTCTGAGTAATGTCTTTGCTTGATCTGCTGTGTAATAGTTACAGTTGCTGTTGGAATCATGTAAGTCATTTAATAATAGGTTGATATCAGGATCAATTCCTGTACACAGCCCAAAATCAAGGCAAAGTTATCTTTGAGAAAACATATTATCAGGACAAGTTTGAGGCTAACCATAAGATGCATTCTCCAGAATTCAACAATTCCAGGTTTATTTACTGTGTAAATTTGCAAATTTGCACTTACACAGCCTAAGCTAGCAAGCAAAATTCCAAGCTCAAATATCCCGCCGAAAGACTACCTCACTGGCAACCCAAATACTCTATCTAGCTCCAACTAATTCTACTGAAGTCTCACTCATCATTAAAAAAACAAAGCAGGAGATCTAAATAACTTGCCACCATTCATATATAAAAAAAGCTGCTCATGTGCTGTCACTCATCATTGCAACACTGTTTAACAAATCTGTTGAGTCCTCAACCTTCCCATACATACCGTTTACAGCCTTACAGCCATAAGGCTGTAAACGGTACATCACTTGTACAAACTCTGACACTCTTTCGGGAGCCACTGCCGGGTCACCATATGGAGAAGAGTCGGGCCAGGACCCGTCCTGGCAAACCTAACTGAACCTGACCTGTTCCATTAATTTTCCTAGCTTTAATCCACTAGCGTTGAAAATTTGAAGCTGATTGGGTGAGGCACTCTCAAGTTATAAATGAAAACCATGGAGGAAGAATAGAACAATATACCTGGAATACAAATTTAGACCAGCCGGAGCGAGGCAGTGGTCACATTTCCATATTTCCGTCCTGTGAATGAATGTTCTATTTTTTTTTTTTTTTGAGGGAGGAAGAAACCATTTATTGACTCAGGTGCTTAGTTGTGCGGCGTGAGCTAGTTTATTGTGCACTCCATGCCCGTCCTGTGAAAGCTAACGTAAAAAAAAAGTAGGATTATGGAGGTGACAATGGGTCGTTGACAGGCCCCATATATATTCCAATTTTTCCACATAGCTTATGTACACTGTACAATATGGAGATATAGTGTCAAGTAAAAATCAAGTATCTAATTACCCTGATCATTATTTGGTTACACTCTCATCAAATACTAGCTCATTCAGCTGGCCGGAGTTCAGGTAATTGGTCAGCTTCACTTGATTGGAACTTCCAGTTTGATGTTCCAGTTTGATATCTTTATTATGCACAAGTTACTCACAAGTTACAAAGATAATGAACTCACAAGTTACAAAGGTAATGAACTCACAAGTTACAAAGGTAATGAACTCACAAGTTACAAAGGTAATGAACTCACAAGTTACAAAGATAATGAACTCACAAGTTACAAAGGTAATGAACTCACAAGTTACAAAGGTAATGAACTCACAAGTTACAAAGGTAATGAACTCACAAGTTACAAAGGTAATGAACTCACAAGTTACAAAGGTAATGAACTCACAAGTTACAAAGATAATGAACTCACAAGTTACAAAGGTAATGAACTCACAAGTTACAAAGGTAATGAACTCACAAGTTACAAAGATAATGAACTCACAAGTTACAAAGGTAATGAACTCACAAGTTACAAAGGTAATGAACTCACAAGCTACAAACGTAATGAACTCACAAGTTACAAAGGTAATGAACTCACAAGTTACAAAGATAATGAACTCACAAGTTACAAAGGTAATGAATCATGTAAGTAAATTTACTTACTTACGTTTATACATGGTTACAATCATGAACAAATTATAAAGTAATGAGCAATTCACTAGTCTACACCCGGTCACAATTGTAATGAGTTCTTGGTGCAAATTTTAATTGTTGGGTCACACACACACACACATACATATACACATACATATACACACACATACACACATGGCCTAGTGGGTAAAGCTCTTGCTTTACGCACGGAGGGGCCGGGTTCAATTTCCGGTGGGGCAGAAACATTTCGAAGTGTTTCCTTACATACACATACACACACACATATATACAACAGGCCTAGTGTCTAATTGACATGTGCCTAGGACAAAATGGTAACTAACTAACACACACACACACATACATACACAAGCACGTCAAGCACGTCAAGAAATTAGAGAAAGTGCAAAGGTTTGCGACAAGGCTAGTTCCACAACTCAGGGGACTGCCCTATGAAGAAAGGTTGAGGGACATAGGACTAACAACACTGGAGGACAGAAGGGTTAGAGGAGACATGATAACGACATACAAAATACTGCGGGGAATCGACAAGGTAGATAGTGACAGGATGTTCCAGAGAGGAAACACAGAAACAAGGGGACACAACTGGAAGCTGAAGACTCAGATGAGTCAAAGGGATGTTAGGAAGCATTTCTTCAGCCACAGAGTAGTTAGGAAGTGGAATAGTTTAGCGATCGATATAGTGGAGGCGGGAACCATACATAGTTTTAAGACAAGGTATGATAAAGCTCATGGAGCAGGGAGAGCAGAGACCCAGTAGCGGACAGTGCAGAGGCGGGGCCAGGAGCTGAGTCTCGACCCCTGCAACCACAATTAGGTGAGTACGGACGGGATAGACTCAGAAGTGTCTCTATTCGCGGATGATGTGAAAATAATGAGGAGAATCACATCGGAAGAGGACCAGGCAGGGCTGCAAACAGACCTGGACAAGCTCGACATCTGGTCTAGCAACTGGCTTCTCGAATTCAATCCCTCCAAATGCAAAGTCATGAGGATCGGAGAAGGGCAAAGAAGACCGCTGACAGAGTACAAGCTAGGCGGACAAAGGCTACAAACCTCGGCAAAGGAGAAAGACCTTGGAGTGAGTATAACGCCAAGCACGTCTCCGGAGGCACACATCAATCAGATAACTGCGGCAGCATGTGGGCGACTGGCAAACCTAAGATTAGCGTTCCGTTACCTTAACAAGGAATCGTTCAAGACACTGTATACCGTGTACGTCAGGCCCATACTAGAATATGCAGCACCAGTCTGGAACCCACACCTGGTCAAGCACATAAAGAAACTAGAGAAAGTGCAAAGGTTTGCGACAAGGCTAGTTCCACAACTCAGGGGTCTGTCTTATGAAGAAAGGTTGAGGGAAATAGGACTAACAACACTGGAGGAAAGAAGGGTCAGAGGAGACATGATAACGACATACAAAATACTGCGGGGAATTGACAAGGTAGACAGTGACAGGATGTTCCAGAGAGGGAACACGGAAACAAGGGGACACAACTGGAAGCTGAAGACTCAGATGAGTCAAAGGGATGTTAGGAAGCATTTCTTCAGCCACAGAGTAGTCAGGAAGTGGAATAGTCTAGAGAAAGATATAGTGGAGGCAGGAACCATACATAGTTTTAAGACAAGGTATGATAAAGCTCATGGAGCAGAGAGAGCAGAGACCCAGTAGCAGGCAGCGAAGAGGCGGGGCCAGGAGCTGAGTATCGACCCTTGCAACCACAATTAGGTGAGTACAATTAGGTGAGTACACAATATACAGTATATACCCCAACAATATACAGCAGTGGACAGGGGCAAATGAATAAGCCACAAGGGCTACAACTATGACAGAACCGGAAGCTGCTAATGCATCTCTGATGAGGCAAAGGGAGACACAGTGGGAGGAGGAATAAGATTTTAAGATTTCTTCGGATTTTTAACTCCGGAGGGTTAGCCACCCAGGATAACCCAAGAAAGTCAGTGCGTCATCGAGGACTGTCTGTCTTATTTCCATTGGGGTCCTTAATCTTGTCCCCCAGGATGCGACCCACACCAGTCGACTAACAACCCAGGTACCTATTTGCTGCTAGGTGAACATGACAACAGGTGTAAGGAAACACATCGAAATGTTTCCACCCGCCGGGAATCGAACCCGGGCCCTCCGTGTGTGAAGCGAGATCTCTAGCCACCAGACCACCGGGCCACCTAGGAAAGGGAGAAGTCGATCTTTATCTACGGCCTTAAGGAAGTCGAAGGGGTCACCCATGACAGAAGGAAACAGGAGGAGAAAGAAAGGATTATAGGTATCATGCTAGCAACAGGGAGAGACACGTCCCAGGTGACCAATTTTCGGAGAATCGGGTGGTACACAAGGGGAAGAAATCGGCCCATCAAAGTAATCTTCAATGCAGAATCAGCCCGTACCATGATCCTGCAAGAGAAAGTGCGGCTGAGGGCGACTCGGGAGTACCACGATGTATACCTAGATCGGGACAGAACGCAGGAAGAAAGGGAGGCCCAAAAGGAGAGGATAAGAAAACGAAGGGAGGAGAGAGAGTAGGAGACAGCGAGGTACAGGGGGCACCAGGCCCAAGCAGAAGGACAAACACACCCACCGGAAGCACTCACGGAGGGCCTCAAACCACAGCAACCCAACGGCAACCATATATTTTAACATTGCACACACACATCATTTTCCCTGTCCCCACCCCAGCAACCCAAAACCCACCATCACAACTACCCCACTCCATCACAAACCCCACCCAATCAGCCCACACTCCAACCATACAACCCCCCACCCATGCAACAGCCCCCTATGGGAACCCTGCCCACACCCGCCCCATCCTGCCAAGATCCCCCCAGGGCCACAGTATTGGAAACGAGGCTGAAGGTTTGGTACACAAATGCGGATGGAATCACGAATAAGTATGAAGAGTGGAATGAAAGAATAGGTGAAATGTCCCCAGACATCATAGCAGTCACAGAAACTAAACTAAATAAGACAATATCAGACACAATCTTCCCACAGGAATATCAGATCCTGAGGAAAGATAGAAGGAGCAGGGGGGGAGGAGGGATCGCACTGCTCGTAAGGAGCCATTGGAGATTCGAGGAAATGGCAGGAATGGAGGTGTGTAGAGAAAGGGACTTTATAGTAGGTACCATGAAGTCGTATTGTAGGCACTACTGAGCCCACTCACATATATGGAGGCATACTAGATCTGTGCCTTGGATTTAATACATCATATACGATGCATGACTCTGTCATAGTTGATGATCTTCTATCTGATCACTTCCCAAGACTCACAACTGTCAATCTTGATCATATCTCAAGCAACCAAGGAGCTAAATACAGAAGGAGGAAACTTATTCTCAACCCAGAACACAGATCAATGGTATAAAGATTATGAGCCCACTGGCACACAAAAATTCAATGATGATCTAGTTACCGCTATTGAGACTGTACTCACAGATCAAGTGGGCAGGAAAAGACAACATAAACCTTCCACTAGAAATGACAATTAAAACCAATGTAAATATTATAATGACCCACAGCTACGCAATCTAACACATGCAGCTAGGAGGATTGGTAAAGCATACCGTGAGTTTAGAACCCCAGACCTTCTCAGAACATTCCAAGCTGCACTAACAAATGCAAGAAATAGAAAGCAAGAACTTAGGCAACAGGAATGGGAACAATTCGTTAGTGGATTAAATAGGTCTACCCCTTTAAGTCTGGCATGGAAAGGTATAAATAAAATAACCAGGAAAAAGACTGGCAATGTTGCTCATCCCTTTCCACTTGAAAAAGCAAATGACCTCATAAATGACAGATCCAAAATCTCCAGGCATGAAAACCTGCCATCTCATATTAGAGAAAACTTAGCGAGTGCTTCTGAAGAAATGTTGAAACTGATTAATTTTATGAGCCAAAATATTGATGAGAGTGATTGCCTCTTCACCGAGTATGAATTAGATAACGCATTAACTAAAGGTCGATCAACTACTCCTGGAGAGGATGGTATAACCTATGATATTCTCAGAACTTTAAGGCACGTGCCTAATAATCCTTTGTTGGCACTGTATAATACCAGTTACATTGAGGGAGTTCTTCCTACTTCCTGGACCAATAGTCTCATTGTGCCTATCCCTAAGCCCCAACAGCCTGATACATTTAGACCGATCTCCTTAACTAGCTGTCTTTGTAAAAAAAATTAAAGAATGATACTTAACAGACTGTACTATAGAATCGGACACCAACTCTCTCCCTCCCTCTATGGGTTCATGAAAGGTAAGAGTGTTCAGAATTGTATCTCCACCTTTCTCACCGCACACACCTCTACTAGTTTTACCACATTTGTTGATCTAAAATCTGCATTTGATATTGCAAACAGAACTGTTATACTACATGAACTAGCCAAAATGAATATTGGTGGTAGCCTACTCCGCTGGATAATAGGATACCTGTCAAACAGAGTATCCTCTGTCCTCTACCAAGGCTTTAGAAGCGAGTCTAAAGAAATGTCCCTAGGTACACCGCAGGGAGGAGTTTTCAGTCCCATGTTATTTAATATTCTGATTATTGCTCTCCTAAATGCTCTACCTGCCTCACCTAAACATATAGCTATAAGCTATGCTGATGACATCATGATCCATACAACAGGGCATAAAAAGATGAGTACCGTTCTTAATGAAGTTCAAACAATTTGTAATCGACTAGGCCTCGTAATATCTTCCTCTAAAACAAAGATATTAACAAGCAAACGACATCCCCCACCCATCTATTTGCAGGGTGAAAACATTAGCTACGTTAAAACTTACAGATATCTTGGTGTAGATGTACCCTTTACCAAATCCACTATACCACAACTAAATAAAAAATGCAAAGATAGACTAAATGCTCTTAAAGCTGTTGCTGGCTACAACCCCAACTATGGTGCTAATGTGAGAATCGCGAGAATGACGTACATAGCCTATATTAGGTCCTTAATTGATTATGCTGCTCCCATGTTGATATTAGCTGGAGAAAGTTCTCTCCGACCCTTGGAGTTAATGCAAAATGAAGCTCTCAGAATTATTCTTGGCTGTCCCAAATCTACAAAGGTTCTTAATATGAGGAAGGAGCTTGGTATTACTAGTATCAGTGATAGGATTGTTGAGATTAACACTGTACTTGGTATTATAATGTTAAGAAATGAACCAGACACTGTTTGTTACGGCCCCTTATCTAACAATGGTTGTTAGGTAGTTTCCTTACCGGCCGGCAGTCAGGGTTACGTCATCAGACCTGATGTTTGACTGCCGTGCCGGCTTGACTGACAGTGTTCACCAGACTCTAGTAGAGAGTGTCCACCTGACTCTCCTAGAGGGTCAACTATACTCTCACACTGGAGAGCGTCAACCGGACTCTCCACATACACTATTGTAGAGTGTCCTTCCGACTCTCCCTACACCATTGGAGAGTGCTCACGGACTCTCTTCCCTACACCTTGGAGAGTGTACAGACTCTTCCCTACACCTTGGAGAGTGTACAGACTCTTACCTGCACTATGGAGAGTGTACCTGCACTATGGAGAGTGTACCTGCACTATGGAGAGTGTACCTGCACTATGGAGAGTGTACCTGCACTATGGAGAGTGTACCTGCACTATGGAGAGTGTACCTGCACTATGGAGAGTGTACCTGCACTATGGAGAGTGTACCTGCACTATGGAGAGTGTACCTGCACTATGGAGAGTGTACCTGCACTATGGAGAGTGTCCTGCACTATGGAGAGTGTACCTGCACTATGGAGAGTGTACCTGCACTATGGAGAGTGTACCTGCACTATGGAGAGTGTACCTGCACTATGGAGAGTGTACCTGCACTATGGAGAGTGTACCTGCACTATGGAGAGTGTACCTGCACTATGGAGAGTGTACCTGCACTATGGAGAGTGTACCTGCACTATGGAGAGTGTACCTGCACTATGGAGAGTGTACCTGCACTATGGAGAGTGTACCTGCACTATGGAGAGTGTACCTGCACTATGGAGAGTGTACCTGCACTATGGAGAGTGTACCTGCACTATGGAGAGTGTACCTGCACTATGGAGAGTGTACCTGCACTATGGAGAGTGTACCTGCACTATGGAGAGTGTACCTGCACTATGGAGAGTGTACCTGCACTATGGAGAGTGTACCTGCACTATGGAGAGTGTACCTGCACTATGGAGAGTGTACCTGCACTATGGAGAGTGTACCTGCACTATGGAGAGTGTACCTGCACTATGGAGAGTGTACCTGCACTATGGAGAGTGTACCTGCACTATGGAAGTGTACCTGCTATGGAGAGTGTACCTGCACTATGGAGAGTGTACCTGCACTATGGAGAGTGTACCTGCACTATGGAGAGTGTACCTGCACTATGGAGAGTGTACCTGCACTATGGAGAGTGTACCTGCACTATGGAGAGTGTACCTGCACTATGGAGAGTGTACCTGCACTATGGAGAGTGTACCTGCACTATGGAGAGTGTACCTGCACTATGGAGAGTGTACCTGCACTATGGAGAGTGTACCTGCACTATGGAGAGTGTACCTGCACTATGGAGAGTGTACCTGCACTATGGAGAGTGTACCTGCACTATGGAGAGTGTACCTGCACTATGGAGAGTGTACCTGCACTATGGAGAGTGTACCTGCACTATGGAGAGTGTACCTGCACTATGGAGAGTGTACCTGCACTATGGAGAGTGTACCTGCACTATGGAGAGTGTACCTGCACTATGGAGAGTGTACCTGCACTATGGAGAGTGTACCTGCACTATGGAGAGTTGATACCTGCACTATGGAGAGTGTACCTGCACTATGAGTGTACTGCTATGAGTGTACCTGCACTATGGAGAGTGTACCTGCACTATGGAGAGTGTACCTGCACTATGGAGAGTGTACCTGCACTATGGAGAGTGTACCTGCACTATGGAGATGCCTGCATATGGAAGTGTACCTGCACTATGGAGAGTGTACCTGCACTATGGAGAGTGTACCTGCACTATGAGTGTACCTGCACATGATGTACCTGCACTATGGAGAGTGTACCTGCACTATGGAGAGTGTACCTGCACTATGGAGAGTGTACCTGCACTATGGAGAGTGTACCTGCACTATGGAGAGTGTACCTGCACTATGGAGAGTGTACCTGCACTATGGAGAGTGTACCTGCACTATGGAGAGTGTACCTGCACTATGGAGAGTGTACCTGCACTATGGAGAGTGTACCTGCACTATGGAGAGTGTACCTGCACTATGGAGAGTGTACCTGCACTATGGAGAGTGTACCTGCACTATGGAGAGTGTACCTGCACTATGGAGAGTGTACCTGCACTATGGAGAGTGTACCTGCACTATGGAGAGTGTACCTGCACTATGGAGAGTGTACCTGCACTATGGAGAGTGTACCTGCACTATGGAGAGTGTACCTGCACTATGGAGAGTGTACCTGCACTATGGAGAGTGTACCTGCACTATGGAGAGTGTACCTGCACTATGGAGAGTGTACCTGCACTATGGAGAGTGTACCTGCACTATGGAGAGTGTACCTGCACTATGGAGAGTGTACCTGCACTATGGAGAGTGTACCTGCACTTATGGAGAGTGTACCTGCACTATGGAGAGTGTACCTGCACTATGGAGAGTGTACCTGCACTATGGAGAGTGTACCTGCACTATGGAGAGTGTACCTGCACTATGGAGAGTGTACCTGCACTATGGAAGTGTACCTGCACTATGAAGGCCTGCACTATGGAGAGTGTACCTGCACTATGGAGAGTGTACCTGCACATGGATATTACGACTATGGAGAGTGTACCTGCACTATGGAGAGTGTACCTGCACTATGGAGAGTGACCCTATGGAGAGTGTACCTGCACTATGGAGAGTGTACGTGTCCTGCGAGGGAGACAGTGTACCGAGACTGTTTTGTACCTGAGACTGTGTCCCGGAGTTGAGACTGTACCTGAAAGTGTCACTGGTGTTGTAGTGTCACTGGTGTGTGTTCATTGATGTAGTGACAACTGGTGGCACGACACAAGTGGAATAGTCGTGTGATTTGGTGTTGGTGTCGGATGACGCGGTGACTAGGTTTTAGAGACGGAGTCATGACACAGGGGGCGTGCCATGTGGCACAGAGTGTCGTGTGACACGGAGAGAAGGCGTGTTGTGTAACACAGACAAGGGTGTCTGATGACACGGAAGAGAATGCGTGTCATAACTAGAGGTGTGGTGGTGTCCTGTGTGACACGACGATGGCAGCGACGTTTGACACTGCACTGAATTTTATGATTGTTTTTACTTGTGAATTTTTACTACGTTATAATTGTGTATAAAGAGATTATATATGTTTTTACACAGATTATATATTTATGATTTTATTCAGAGTACTATATGTTTTTATATTAATAATAATATAATAAATATTGAAAAGCTGATAGTTACTCAGTATCCCAAACAGTCGTTAATTACAAATGCTTCTTTATTTGTAATACTGTTACAATGAATCTTTCTAAATGTCTAGAAGTAAATACTCAGATCTAAATGGATTGTGAAAACATGCAATTACATTAAGTTTTACAACCTGCATGAATTGTATCACTGTAGGCAACAAGAGCATTTCACCCCTCCATGGAAGATGTGTTCATTTAATATCACATCCTGCAGTCCCTCCCAAGAAGCTCACTAATTCCTTCCAATCACTTGTTAAAGCAACTGCTCGAAAAAATTCCCCGCCAGCTGGAGTAATAAGTTATCTCAAGTTGATCAGGCTCTGGTCCAACATGAGGTCTGGTCACAGACCGGGCCGCGGGGGCGTTGACCCCTGGAATTCTCTCCAGGTAAACTTTAGGTAAAACTGATGGATCTAAACAGGAGTCTTCTGGCAGGGCTGCATCTGCTTGTTCCATCTCCCCAGTTAAGAACAATAATAATTTTTTTTAACTAGGCATAAGAATTAACAACGGGGGTCACACTGCAAACTGAATTGTTTGCAATCCTAATGGCACTAAAGCTAACTTATGACACGAGCTTGACTCTATCATCATTACTGATTCTATGTCATCATTAGGCTTCTTGACTCATATAATGACTCTAACAGCATGCTCATTGGAGAAGCCAGGTATAGATACTCAAAAATCCGGGCAAAGGAATTACTGTACAATTGCATATCTGTGTCTAGCATTAGGAATAATATTAGAGAGAAATAAATAATGAAAATGATAGCTATATGAATGCAGTTAGAAGCCTGAGTAGATTTTATAACCCACTATGATAACATGAACGTAGATAAGTATGTTTATGGAGCAACTTGCAATGTGAACAGACTGACTGATGTTGTAGTGGCCAGGCTTAGGCCTACAAGTACTTCTGGCAGTTTGGAGATACACAGATGATGATCAAACTAAATGCAAATTATGTGATCAGGCATATGGTCACTGTCTTGAACACTATGTGCTGAATTGTCCACTTATTGAGGAATATAGAGATAGACAGTAATAACCTATTTACATGTCAGATATCTTATTGGGGAAGGTAGGATAAATTATACTAAGCAAATTTCCTAAATTTGCTTGTAACAGATAAGTGAACTGTAGATATAAACAAATTAATTTCCATGAAGTGCCTATCTGTGCTCATGCCAATGCAGCACAGATGGGCATGTTTGTGAAGCAACTTGCAATGTGAACAGACTGACTGATGCTGTAGTGGCCAGGAGCGGCTACAGGTACTTCTGACAGTTTGGGAGACACAGATGATCAAACTAAATGCAAATTATGTGTAAGTAAGTGTTTATTCAGGTATACACAAAAATTTACACATTTCAACATGCAGATATTGGAGAACCGGCATATGGTCATGTCTTGAACACTATGTGTTAATTTCCACTTTTTGAGGAATATAGAGATAAAAGATAAAACCATGTGGT
>WNWK01051166.1:0-12579 GCA_009830355.1 Cherax destructor
CGCCAAGCACGTCTCCGGAGGCACACATCAACCAGATAACTGCGGCAGCATATGGGCGACTGGCAAACCTAAGATTAGCGTTCCGTTACCTTAACAAGGAATCGTTCAAGACACTGTATACCGTGTACGTCAGGCCCATACTAGAATATGCAGCACCAGTCTGGAACCCACACTTGGTCAAGCACATAAAGAAACTAGAGAAAGTGCAAAGGTTTGCGACAAGGTTAGTTCCACAACTCAGGGGTCTGTCATATGAAGAAAGATTGAGGGAAATAGGACTAACAACACTGGAGGAAAGAAGGGTCAGAGGAGACATGATAACGACATACAAAATACTGCGGGGAATTGACAAGGTAGACAGTGACAGGATGTTTCAGAGAGGGAACACAGAAACAAGGGGACACAACTGGAAGCTGAAGACTCATATGAGTCAAAGGGATGTCAGGAAGCATTTCTTCAGCCACAGAGTAGTCAGGAAGTGGAATAGTCTAGAGAAAAATATAGTGGAGGCAGGAACCATACATAGTTTTAAGACAAGGTATGATAAAGCTCATGGAGCAGGGAGAGCAGAGACCCAGTAGCAGACAGCGAAGAGGCGGGGCCAGGAGTTGAGTCTCGACCCCTGCAACCACAATTAGGTGAGTACAATTAGGTGAGTACACACACACACACACACACACACACATACACACATACACACACACACACACACACACACACACACACACACACACAAAAGTTAAATAGCAGGAAAACATTTAAACCTCTTCGTCGCTTATATTCTTAGTTCTAATTTATACACACTGATATATTTTTACTTTCTTCAATGTTATTCTTTAATTTATGATGCAAAGTCAAACCTCTCATGAAAATGTTGCTATTCCATCAACAGTAAAAAAAATGGGAGATCATTTTTAGCTTTCAATAATTTCCTCTCCGCCTCACTTAACTCTGTTCTATTTTTTTTATTTTATAATTCAGCGCTTTTTATCATTATATTTTAAGTGATTTCAAGGATATAACTGAGGAACTATGACGGTTCATCTTTATTCAGACTTTATTTTACTCGTCTATTAGTGACCATAGAATTAGACATTTTTAAGCCTTAATATAACTTAAATTTCCCATTCTCTACCATAGTTTCATAATGGTTCAAGTTTTTTTCCCCCAATGAAAACTAATACTACCACGCTAATATCTTACTGAGTCACGTGATACATCTGTTTACAAAAGTCAAGCTTAAAAATGGTGATTCCTCAATATAACGACCGTATTCCTTATTGTTTAAATTTCATATCAGTGTCGAGTCATACGAAAACTGGGGGACTACAGGCAATCAGATTTTTTTTAATTTTAAGTTAAGCACTAAACACCATGTGGGTCACTCAGAGCAAGACTTAGGTTCGCCGGTAAATCCGGCCCGGGTCTTCTCCAAATGGTGACCCGGCATTGGCCCCCTGGGTAGAGGGTGTAGGTCATTTTCTTTCTTCTTTCTTGGGGCCCCCGGGTGGGGGGGGTGACTTCTTCTCTCTTGTTGTGGTTCCCCACGGTGGGGAGTGTCTTCTAGCGTCGCATCTTCATCAGCCTTGTCTACTAAAATTACTGTTTATTTACTGTTGTAGTGTATACCTGTGCCTCATAAACCCTCGATACAGACGCCCTTCCTATTTGTACTCACCAGTTCGCCAGAGGCAATCAGATAAAATGCGAGGAAAGTTAGTGTAGTTCCAATTTCTGTTGTATTAGTGTGGTGCAGTGTATGTCTGAGCCTTATCTCACTTTCACCACTGCAAAGTACAGTGGTACCCCTGGATTTCGTCAATAATTCGTTCCAGAATGCTGTTCGATTGCCGTTACCGAACGAATTTGTTCCCATAAGGACGAATGTAAATTTGATTAGTCCGTTTCAGACTCCAAAAATACACTTACAAAAGCACTTAAAAAATATGAGCTGTACGAAATCCTGGGTACCACTGTATTCAACAGAAAATATCATCTACTTATAGTTCTCAGTTTCTCCCACAGTATTTTATCTCTGCTGATTCCTCTTCCCATATTGCTACTTATTAAATCTTTAATATGACCTACACTAAACAATCCTTATGCTTGACCCAATTATCTTAATTATCCAATAAATATAAATTACAAAGAGTTTAACTGAAAATTTTGCCTCTCAAAAGTAGTATAATACAAGAAAATCTGAGTTTTGATGCTTCTTACTCAAAATATTTTATTTTCTCTTTAACTCAAATATAACTGATGTATTTCGAAATATTCGACAAACGCTGGTTAAAATAGCCGAATTCCTGGCTCATTTGGGATCTCAAATATATTTCCTACCTTATGTAAACATGTTTGTCATTCCATTTATTTCACGTAGAAATATCAGTAAATTTATTATGAGAATTTGTTTAGCTATTCTAGTTACTGAATAATCAGATTTTTTGTACTTTATTTAACGTCGCAATCAGCGAAATTTGTTGAGGGTGATGTACACAATTTATCGTTTAATTACTGACTTTGAGAAGCAAACGCTAATTAAAATATCCTGTGTTCTGGAAAACGCTGTAAAATTGATACTCTGTGATGAAATTTAAAATATTTTAATTTCCTTCATAATTAAAATACTATATTTCCATAAATTAAAGCAAATATATATTCGCTGTAACTATTACTTTTCTTCTTCTCTCACTTCACTCAATTCTATTTTTGTTTTGTTTTATGATACGTCTTTATTAATAATTTGCATTTCTCCTCTAAATAATGTATTCTGTATATACCTTTTTGAAGTTTTACCAATAGTGAATGTATGGAGAGTCTAGTGTGTGGAGAGTCTAGTGTGTGGAGAGTCTAGTGTGGGGAGAGTCTAGTGTGTGTAGAGTCTAGTGTGTGTAGAGTCTAGTGGGTGGAGAGTCTAGTGTGTGGAGAGTCTAGTGTGTGGAGAGTCTAGTGTGTGGAGAGTCTAGTGTGCGGAGCGTCTAGTGTGTGGAGAGTCTAGTGTGGGGAGAGTCTAGTGTGTGTAGAGTCTAGTGTGTGTAGAGTCTAGTGTGTGGAGAGTCTAGTGTGTGGAGAGTCTAGTGTGTGGAGAGTCTAGTGTGTGGAGAGTCTAGTGTGTGTAGAGTCTAGTGTGTGGAGAGTCTAATGTGTGGAGAGTCTAGTGTGTGGAGAGTCTAGTGTGTGGAGAGTCTAGTGTGTGGAGAGTCTAGTGTGTGTAGAGTCTAGTGTGTGTAGAGTCTAGTGTGTGGAGAGTCTAGTGTGTGGAGAGTCTAGCGTGTGGAGAGTCTAGTGTGTGGAGAGTCTAGTGTGTGGAGAGTCTAGTGTGTGTAGAGTCTAGTGTGTGGAGAGTCTAGTGTGTGGAGAGTCTAGTGTGTGAAGAGTCTAGTTTGTGGAGAGTCTAGTTTGTGGAGAGTCTAGTGTGTGGAGAGTCTAGTGTGTGGAGAGTCTAGTGTGTGGAGAGTCTAGTGTGTGGAGAGTCTAGTGTGTGGAGAGTCTAGTGTGTGGAGAGTCTAGTGTGTGGAGAGTCTAGTGTGTGGAGAGTCTAGTGTGTGGAGAGTCTAGTGTGTGGAGAGTCTAATGTGTGGAGAGTCTAGTGTGTGGAGAGTCTAGTGTGTGGAGAGTCTAGTTTGTGGAGAGTCTAGTGTGTGGAGAGTCTAGTGTGTGGAGAGTCTAATGTGTGGAGAGTCTAGTGTGTGGAGAGTCTAGTGTGTGGAGAGTCTAGTGTGTGTAGAGTCTAGTGTGTGGAGAGTCTAGTGTGTGGAGAGTCTAGTGTGTGGAGAGTCTAGTGTGTGGAGAGTCTAGTGTGTGGAGAGTCTAGTGTGTGGAGAGTCTAGTGTGTGGAGAGTCTAGTGTGTGGAGAGTCTAGTGTGTGAGAGTCTAGTGTGTGGAGAGTCTAGTGTGTGGAGAGTCTAGTGTGTGGAGAGTCTAGTGTGTGGAGAGTCTAGTGTGGAGAGTCTAGTGTGTGGACGTCTAGTGTGTGGAGCGTCTAGTGTGTGTAGAGTCTAGTGTGTGTAGAGTCTAGTGTGTGTAGAGTCTAATGTGTGGAGAGTCTAGTGTGTGGAGAGTCTAGTGTGTGGAGAGTCTAGTGTGTGGAGAGTCTAGCGTGTGGAGAGTCTAGGGTGTGGAGAGTCTAGTGTGTGTAGAGTCTAGTGTGTGTAGAGTCTAGTGTGTGTAGAGTCTAGTGTGTGTAGAGTCTGGTGTGTGGAGAGTCTAGTGTGTGGAGAGTCTAGTGTGTGGAGAGTCTAGTGTGTGGAGAGTCTAGTGTGTGGAGAGTCTAGTGTGTGGAGAGTCTAGTGTGTGGAGAGTCTAGTGTGTGGAGAGTCTAGTGTGTGGAGAGTCTAGTGTGTGGAGAGTCTAGTGTGTGGAGAGTCTAGTGTGTGGAGAGTCTAGTTTGTGGAGAGTCTAGTGTGTGGAGAGTCTAGTGTGTGGAGAGTCTAATGTGGAGAGTCTAGTGTGTGGAGAGTCTAGTGTGTGGAGAGTCTAGTGTGTGTAGAGTCTAGTGTGTGTAGAGTCTAGTGTGTGGAGAGTCTAGTGTGTGGAGAGTCTAGTGTGTGGAGAGTCTAGTGTGTGGAGAGTCTAGTGTGTGGAGAGTCTAGTGTGTGGAGAGTCTAGTGTGTGGAGAGTCTAGTGTGTGGAGAGTCTAGTGTGTGGAGAGTCTAGTGTGTGGAGAGTCTAGTTTGTGGAGAGTCTAGTGTGTGGAGAGTCTAGTGTGTGGAGAGTCTAATGTGTGGAGAGTCTAGTGTGTGGAGAGTCTAGTGTGTGGAGAGTCTAATGTGTGGAAAGTCTAGTGTGTGGAGAGTCTAGTGTGTGGAGAGTCTAGTGTGTGGAGAGTCTAGTGTGTGGAGAGTCTAGTGTGAGGAGAGTCTAGTGTGTGGAGCGTCTAGTGTGTGGAGAGTCTAGTGTGTGGAGAGTCTAGTGTGTGGAGAGTCTAGTGTGAGGAGATTGTTGTTGTAGGTTCGCTGGTAAATGCGGCCCGGGTATTCTTCAAATGGTGACCCGGCATTGGCCCCCTGGGTAGAGGGTGTCGGTCATCTTCTTTCTTCTTTCTTGGGGCCCCCGGGTGGGGGGTGACTTTTTTATTCTTGCGGTGGTTCCCCACGGTGGGGAGTGTCTTCTGGCGTCGCATCTTCATCAGCCTTGTCTACTAAAATTACTGTTTATTTACTGTTGTATTGTATACCTGTGCCTCATAAACCCTCATTACTACGAAGAGTTCACCAGTAGATCATCTCTACATTTAAGTTATTTTCCTCCTATGATCACCAGTGATAATTTTTTCCCAAGGGTCATATCAGATCATTCTTGCCTCAAGATCACTTCTATATCATCCCAAATTATCATTCCTATCTTTCCTTTCACATGATGACTATTGATGATTTCTTTCCACATGACCACCACTCATGTTTCCTTACTTGTGATCACCAGTGATCATTCGCATGAAGTGAATTGATCAATCCTTTTCCCATGAGTTTTCCTGATATGTTCTTCCACAAGATTTTAATTGATGATGCCTTTCTAATTTTGTTCTAATCATTCTTTTAGATATGATCTCAGCTGGTTACTCCATTCCCATATAATCATTGGTTATTTATTTCCTTATGATTACCCATAACTTAAAAAGAGAAAGACAAGGGTGAGTAGACGTCATATACAGTACCGGGCAGTAAGAAAAACAAGGGTGGGTAGACGTCATATACAGTACCGGGCAGTAAGAAAGACAAGGGTGGGTAGACCTCATATACAGTACCGGGCAGTAAGAAAAACAAGGGTGGATAGACGTCATATACAGTACCGGGCAGTAAGAATAACATGGGTGGGTAGACTTCATATACAGTACCGGGCAGTAAGAAAGACAAGGGTGGGTAGACGTCATATACAGTACCGGGCAGTAAGAAAGACAAGGGTGGGTAGACGTCATATACAGTACCGGGCAGTAAGAAAAACAAGGGTGGGTAGACGTCATATACAGTACCGGGCAGTAAGAAAAACAAGGGTGGGTCGACGTCATATACAGTACCGGGCAGTAAGAAAGACAAGGGTGGGTAGACCTCATATACAGTACCGGGCAGTAAGAAAGACAAGGGTGGGTAGACCTCATATACAGTACCGGGCAGTAAGAAAAACAAGGGTGGGTAGACGTCATATACAGTACCGGGCAGTAAGAAAAACAAGGGTGGGTAGACGTCATATACAGTACCGGGCAGTAGAGAAAACAAGGGTGGGTAGACCTCATATACAGTACCGGGCAGTAAGAAAGACAAGGGTGGGTAGACCTCATATACAGTACCAGGCAGTAAGAAAAACAAGGGTGGGTAGACGTCATATACAGTACCAGGCAGTAAGAAAAACAAGGGTGGGTAGACCTCATATACAGTACCGGGCAGTAAGAAAGACAAGGGTGGGTAGACGTCATATACAGTACCGGGCAGTAAGAAAAACAAGGGTGGGTAGACGTCATATACAGTACCGGGCAGTAAGAAAGACAAGGGTGAGTAGACGTCATATACAGTACCGGGCAGTAAGAAAGACAAGGGTGAGTAGACGTCATATACAGTACCGGGCAGTAAGAAAGACAAGGGTGAGTAGACGTCATATACAGTACCAGGCAGTAAGAAAGACAAGTTTGGGAAGACGTCATATACAGTACCGGGCAGTAAGAAAGACAAGGGTGAGAAGACGTCATATACAGTACCGGGCAGTAAGAAAGACAAGGGTGGGTAGACGTCATATACAGTACCGAACAGTAAGAAAGACAAGTTTGGGAAGACGTCATATACAGTACCGGGAAGTAAGAAAAACAAGGGTGGGTAGACGTCATATTCAGTACCGGACAGTAAGAAAGACAAGGGTGGGTAGACGTCATATACAGTACCGGGCAGTAAGAAAAACAAGGGTGGGTAGACGTCATATACAGTACCGGGTAGTAAGAAAAACAAGGGTGGGTAGACGTCATATACAGTATCGGGCAGTAAGAAAAACAAGGGTGGGTAGACGTCATATACAGTACCGGGAACTAAGAAAAACAAGTGTGGGTAGACGTCATATACAGTACCGGGCAGTAAGAAAGACAAGGGTGGGAAGATGTCATATACAGTACCGGGCAGTAAAAAAAACAAGGGTGGGTAGACGTCATATACAGTACCGGGCAGTAAGAAAGACAAGGGTAGGAAGATGTCATATACAGTACCGGGCAGTAAGAAAAACAAGGGTGGGTAGACGTCATATACAGAACAGGGCAGTAAGAAAAACAAGGGTGGGTAGACGTCATATACAGTACCGGGCAGTAAGAAAGACAAGGGTGGGAAGGCGTCATATACAGTACCGGGCAGTAAGAAAGACAAGGGTGGGAAGATGTCATATACAGTACCGGGCAGTAAGAAAGACAAGGGTGGGTAGACGTCATATACAGTACCGGGCAGTAAGAAAAACAAGGGTGGGAAGATGTCATATACAGTACCGGGCAGTAAGAAAGACAAGGGTGGGTAGACGTCATATACAGTACCGGGCAGTAAAAAAAACAAGGGTGGGTAGACGTCATATACAGTACCGGGCAGTAAGAAAGACAAGGGTGGGAAGATTTCATATACAGTACCGGGCAGTAAGAAAGACAAGGGTGGGAAGATGTCATATACAGTACCGGACAGTAAGAAAGCATTTAATACAGCAAATAAGTTAAGGCTGATCCAAAACCTAGGGATGACAGAGATAATGATCTGTGTTCCAATGAATCAAGAAATTCTTTTGCAGTAGATGACAGTGGAAAAATAAACACATAAGCATTGAAGGCCGTGTAAAACTTATTTTGGGTGTGATTTACAGGCCCCCAAATCTTGATAGGGAGTGCAGTAAACTTCTATGGGATGAAATTCGTAAGGCATCTACACATGAAAATGTTGTGCTGATGGGAGATTTCAACTTTAGACAAATTGACTGGAGCAATTTGACAGGAAATTTAAAGTCAAGTGACTTTCTTGATACGATTCAGGATTGTTTTTTGAAACAGTTGGTGACAGAACCAACTAGAGGAAATAACCTGCTAGACTTGGTTCTTGGCAGCAGGGAATCGCTAATTAATAATCTTGAGGTTAATGATGAGCTTGGGAAAAGTGATCACAAATCACTCAGTTTTAATATATCATGGAATTACCCTAATAATGACAATCAAGTCTCTGTCCCTGACTTCCGCCTGGCTGATTTCATAGGACTGAAAAATTACCTGGGTGGGCTGAACTGGAATGACCTGACAGTGGGTCAGGTAGGTGGTGATTGCCAATATGACGTTTTCCAGAGAATAGTTCTAGCTGCTCAGACAACTTATGTTCCTATCAGGAAATCAGATCAAACAAAAATGATCCTAAATGGATGAACAATAGATTAAAACATCTCATTGGTCAAAAGAGAGCATATATAGGCGAATCAAAAGAGGAGAGGGGCAATTAAGTAATCAATATATTCAGTTAAAGAGATAAATAAAAAGGGAATAAGAAAAGCAAAAAGAGACTATGAGGTTAAAGTTGCAAGAGAATCGAAAACTAACCCAAAAGGATTTTTCAGGTATACAGAAGTAAGATTAGGGACAAGATAGGCCCACTCAAAAGTTACTCAGGTCAGCTCACTGTCAGTGATAAGGAAATGTGTAGCATTTTTAACACTTACTTCCTCTCAGTTTTTACACAGGAAGATAATAGCGATATTCCAGAAATAATAAATTATGTAGACCAGGACGATAGTAAACTATGCACGATCAGGGTCACAAGTGACATGGTCCTTAGACAAATAGATAAATTAAAACCTAACAAATCCCCAGGCCCTGATGAACTGTATGCAAGGGTTCTAAAGGAATGTAAAGAGGAGCTTAGCAAACCTATGGCTAATCTTTTCAACATATCACTGCAAACTGGCATGGTGCCAGATAAGTGGAAAATTGCAAATGTAATACCTATTTTCAAAGCAGGAGACAGGTCCTTAGCTTCGAACTATAGACCAATAAGCCTAACCTCAATAGTGGGAAAATTTATGGAATCAATAATTGCTGAGGCAATTCGCAGCCATCTTGAAAAGCATAAATTAATCAACGAATCTCAGCACGGTTTTACAAAAGGGCGTTCCTGCCTTACAAATTTAATAACTTTTTTCACTAAGGTATTTGAGGAGGTAGATCATGGTAATGAATATGATATTGTGTATATGGACAAGATATGATGTAGGGCGTAATGACAGTAGTTTGTTGGACTATGTATTGGTAGATAAAAGACTGTTGAGTAGACTTCAGGATGTACATGTTTATAGAGGGGCTACAGATATATCAGATCACTTTTTAGTTATAGCTACAGTGGGAGTAAAAGGTAGATGGGATACAAGGAAAATAGAATCAGTAAGTAAAAGAGAGGTGAAGGTTTATAAACTAAAAGAGGAGGCAGTTAGGGTAAGATATAAACAACTATTGGAGGATAGATGGGCTAGTGAGAGTGTAGGCAATGGGGTCGAAAATGTATGGGGTAGATTTAAAAATGTAGTGTTAGAGTGTTCAGCAGAAGTTTGTGGTTACAGGCGAGTGGGTGCAGGAGGGAAGAGGAGCGATTGGTGGAATGATGATGTAAAGAGAGTAGTAAGGAAAAAAAGTTAGCATATGAGAGGTTTTTACAAAGTAGAAGTGATGCAAGGAGGGAAGAGTATATGGAGAGAAAAAGAGGGTTAAAAGAGTGGTGAAGCAATGTAAAAGAGAGCAGATGAGAGAGTGGGTGAGATGTTATCAGCAAATTTTGTTGAAAATAAGAAAAAGTTTTGGAATGAGATTAATAAGTTGAGGAAGCCTAGAGAACAAATGGATTTGACAGTTAAAAATAGGAGAGGAGAGTTATTAAATGGAGAGTTAGAGGTATCGGGAAGATGGAGAGAATATTTTGAGGATTTGTTAAATGTTGATGAAGACAGGGAAGCTGTGATTTCGTGTGTAGGGCAAGGAGGAATAACATCTTGTAGGAGTGTGGAAGAGCCAGTTGTGGGTGTAGGGAAGTTCGTGAGGCAGTGGGTAGAATGAAAGGGGTAAGGCAGCTGGGATTGATGGGATAAAGATAGAAATGTTAAAAGCAGGTGGGGATATAATTTTGGAGTGGTTGGTGCTATTATTTAATAAATGTATGGAAGAGGGTAAGGTACCTAGGATTGGCAGAGAGCGTGTATTGTTCCTTTGTATAAAGGCAAAGGGGACAAAAGAGAGTGCAAAAATTATAGGGGAATAAGTCTGTTGAGTGTACCTGGTAAAGTGTATGGTAGAGTTATTATTGAAAGAATTAAGAGTAAAACAGAAAGCAGGATAGCAGATGAACAAGGGGGCTTTAGGAAAGGTAGGGGGTGTGTAGACCAAGTGTTTACAGTGAAACATATAGGTGAACAGTATTTGGATAAGGGTAAAGATGTTTTTGTAGGCATTTATGGATTTGGAAAAGGCGTATGATAGGGTAGATAGGGGGCAATGTGGCAGATGTTGCAGGTGTATGGAATAGGAGGAAGGTTACTGAAAGCAGTGAAGAGTTTTTATGAGGATAGTGAGGCTCAGGTTAGAGTGTGTAGGAGGGAAGGGACTATTTCCCAGTAAAAGTGGGCCTTAGACAAGGATGTGTGATGTCACCGTGGTTGTTCAATATATTTATAGATGGGGTTGTAAGAGAAGTGAATGCGAGGGTCTTGGCAAGAGGTGTTGGGCTAAAAGATAAAGAAGCAAATACAAAGTGGGAGTTGTCACAGTTGCTTTTGCTGATGACACTGTGCTTTGGGAGATTCTGAAGAGAAGCTGCAGAGGTTGGTGGATGAATTTGGTAGGGTGTCTAAAAGAAGAAAATTGAAAGTGAATATAGGAAAGAGTAAGGTGATGAGGATAACAAAAAGAATAGGTGACGAAAGATTGGATATCAGATTGGAGGGAGAGAGTATGGAGGAGGTGAATGTATTCAGATATTTGGGAGTGGACATGTCGGCGGATGGGTCTATGAAGGATGAGGTGAATCATAGAATTGATGAGGGAAAAGGGTGAGTGGAGCACTTCGGAGTCTGTGGAGACAAAGAACCTTGTCCATGGAAGTAAAGAGGGGAATGTATGAGAGTATAGTTATACCAACGCTCTTATATGGGTGTGAAGCATGGGTGATGAATGTTGCAACGAGGAGAAGGCTGGAGGCAGTGGAGATGTCATGTCTGAGGTCAATGTGTGGTGTGAATATAATGCAGAGAATTCGGAGTTTGGAAATTAGGAGGAGGTGCGGGGTTACCAAAACGATTGTTCAGGAAACTGAGGAGGGGTTGTTGAGGTGGTTTGGACATGTAGAGAGAATGGAACGAGACAGAGGACTTCGAGAGTGTATAAATCTGTAGTGGAGGGAAGGCGGGGTAGGGGTCGGCCTAGGAAAGGTTGGAGGAGGGGTAAAGGAAGTTTTGTGTGCGAGGGGGTTGGACTTTCCCGCAAGCATGTGTGAGCGTATTTGATAGGGGAATGGAGGCTATGGTTTTAATACTTGACGGCTGTTGGAGGTGAGCAAAGTAACATTTATGAAGGGATTCAGGAAACCGGCGCCCGGGCTTGAGTTCGAGATGGAAGTACAGTGCCGGCACTCTGAAGGAGGGGTGTTAATGTTGCAGTTTTATAACTGTAGTGTAAAGCACCTCTGGCAAGACAGTGATGGAGTGAATGATGATGAAAGTTTTTTTTTTTCGGCCACCCTGCCTTGGTGGGAATCGGCCGATGTGTTAATAAATAAATAAATAGTATATGGACTTCAGTAAGGCTTTTGATAGAGTCCCACATCAGAGACTATTGAGGAAAATTAAGGCACACGGAATAGGAGGAGAATTTTTTCCTGGATAGAGGCATGGTTGACAAATAGGCAGCAGAGAGTTTGCATAAATGGGGGGAAATCAGAGTGGGAAGCGTCACAAGTGGTGTTCCACAGGGGTCAGTATTTGGGCCCTTGTTGTTCCAAAACTACATAAACGACATAGATGAGGGAATAAATAGCGACATAAGCAAGTTTGCCGATGACACCAAAATAGGCCGTCCCAAATTTATTCAAATGAGGACATTAGAGCACTCCAGGAAGATTTGAATAGACTGATGCAGTGGTCGGAGAAGTGGCAGATGCAGTTTAATATAGACAAATGCAAAGTTCTAAATATTGGACAGGACAATAACCATGCCACATATAAACTAAATAATGTAGATCTTAATACTACCGATTGCGAAAAGGATTTAGGAGTTCTGGTTAGCAGTAATCTAAAACCAAGACAGCAGTGCATAAGTGTTCGCAATAAAGCAAACAGAACCTTGGCTTCATATCAAGAAGCATAAATAATAGGAGTCCTCAGGTTGTTCTTCAACTCTATATATCCTTGGTTAGGCCTCATCTAGATTATGCTGCACAGTTTTGGTCACGTATTACAGAATGGATATAAATGCTCTGGAAAACGTACAAAAGGGGGATGACTAAGTTGATTCCATGTATCAGAAATTTTCCCTATGAGGATAGACTAGGGCCCCGAAACCCTCTAGGGCGTAGAATTGGGGGGTATGATTGAGGGATATAAATGAAA